>CAUYLG010003859.1:0-78696 GCA_963573385.1 Cacajao melanocephalus
GCCGGCCAAAAAAGTCGCGCTGGCGACCCGTGTGGCTCCTCCGCCGGGAATCTCCCAGTCTGTGGGCAACAAAAATTCGTCTGAAAGTGCGGCGTCCACTCCCTCTCTGCGCTTTCACTGGGAGCTACAATACTGAGCTGTTGTTAATCGGCCATCCTGGATCTCTCTACTTCAGCAGTATTTTAAATATCCTTTAAGTCAGTTATTTCAAGTACATTTTAATACTTCTTATTTAAAATGCCACATACAAAACAGTTCCACTTTTTATAAAACTGTTTTTCTCCTTTTTCTTCCTTTTAACCCTCTTCCATTTGTGTATGTACCTAGGGAGATGACTGGGATGCTGCTCACCAAATGTTAACTATGGTTAGTTAAATCCAGGATGGAATTTTGGGTGCATTTTAAAATTTTCTCTTTGGACTTTGCTATCTAGTTTGAACTTTTTATGATGATCCTACATATATATCATCTCTATAAAAATATTAAAACAATTTCTTTATAAAAGAAAAGCTGATATTATATCTTATGCCTATATTCAGCCATAACCATCAGAAAGGAAGATTCCTAGGAACATATTCTACACAAAATCTGATAATAGTGACATAGCTCCATTCAGATAGTTTGGAAGTCATCTCTGTCATCTCTCAGTGGGGTGCATTCATCTTGACATTTTGTAGGCAGCTTTCTGTTCACATTTAATGGAAACAGGTAGGATGATCTCATAGTGAGAGGCTGTTCAGATACTTTCAAAGGTTTTATGTTTGCTTTTTAATTCAGCAATGTGAGAAAGAACAATATTCAAATGACAATGATATTATAACTGGTTTCCGTAAAAAGCAAAGGGAGGCATCTTAAAGTTCCCATATTAATCCTTTCTTATCATTTTTTAGAGTCTGATATTTCTTGTTCGAGACTGGAGTTTCCCATACGAATTTTCATATGGAGCTGATGGTGGCGCCAAATTCTTGGAAAAACGCCTCAAGGTTTGTTAAATATTTAGGTGCATGAAATTTCACTGATAATAATCTAGAATTATTTTTGTTGGATCATTTGGTGAATAGATACTCAGTAGCCACAATCTCATTTGTTATCAATGTTAGCAACACAGATGAAGAATTCTTCATATACATCTATAAAACAATAATTTACTCCTAAAGATAAAGCTTTTACTTTGAAGAATTAAGTCACTTCAAGACTGACAGTTCAAATATCAAGATTCCGGTTTTAATAGAAGCTTAAAAGCCAATGTAACAAATATCTAATTTTGAAATCCCTGGAGTCAATCTTAGAACATAGAATGTAAAATTAGAAGGCCTTCCACTTTCTGCATCATGCTAGTTCAATACTGTACGAAATGTTACACTGAGCAGTTACCACCAAAAATGCCTACTGGGAAATTAGGAAGACAGATCAAAATCTACAAAAAAATTCCTTGAAAATTGGGATCTCTGAACTTCTTATTAGGTTTACAGTCATATTATCTATATTAAAAACTATCAAATATTTATTTACAAAAAGGGGGAAGTGAGAGTGATTTAGCTTGTAAGTAAACACCCAACTATGCAGATGCCATTCTAGAATTTAAATGCATACTTACTAGGTGATAGGATGCTGTCTTGAGTATCTACTAAAAAGAAGGTAGGAATATCTATCATCTCTTTGTGCCTCCTATGAGTACTTTGAATTAAAATTTGAATTTGTGGGAACTAGCCAGAGTAAAACCCCACTAATTTGTATTAAAAATGGGAAGGGCCATTTGAGTTAGCATAAGGGTAGACACTTGTTAATTATAACTATGGCATGTGTCTTCTATACTTAGACATGGCTCTGTGTGGACAAACCCACCCAAGACTTTCTTCTTTCTTTAGTAGCTGCCCTGTCATGTCATTTTTATCATTGTGGGACCAAACAGACATAGCAAATATGAGATGCCACCAAATTCCTTTGCGTAATTCATGATGAAAGGAGCTTAAACTTCAGAATGATTTACTGCAGGTCTCAGGGAACCAGCATGAAGAACTACAGAATGTCAGAAAACACATCCATTCCTGTTTCACCAATATTTCCTGTTTTCTGCTACCTCATCCTGGCTTAAAAGTAGCTACCAATCCAAACTTTGATGGAAAACTGAAAGGTTTGTGTCTTTTAATAAATATGTTTGCATCACTTAGTCTGATTTTTAAAATGTCATTTTATCTACTGGGCTTATGGCTGATAATTTAGTTTATCCACTGATAGGAGGCTGATGTGATTAGAAATTGTCAGAATTGGGCATCCTGAGCTGGTGCTCCTCCTTGGTGAACTTGGTAGGATTCTATGAGCGCTGAATGTATACACTGCCTGCAAAAATAGGGCAGATCTGGAGTTCACCTAGGACGCAGTAACCCTCACCTTCTCATCTCTGTGCACTGAAAAGTGCTCCTTAATGTTTTTATGCTTCATTTTCCTTATCTACATGAAAAAGGAAAACAGATGGCTATAGTATTGGAATTCTGTATTACATTATATAATGAGAGATCAAAAGAATGCTCTTTAAAACTGCTACTAAAGAATTTAATTATAAATTATTAAAAACTTCACTAAAAATGAAATCGTGTGTGGGAGAGGACCAGTCTTGAAAAAAAAAAAAAAGCACTACAGTGTTTTTCAAATAGCATATACTTACAGGATATAGTTATATCTTTAATAGAGGATTGATTGTTACATGATTCCAAAGCAGCTTGACTTGTTGAAACAAACAAACAAACAAACAAGAGCAGGAGTAGATGTAGGAGTCTGGGGAAATGGGAGTTAAACTTTCCCAAAAGATGTCCACCAGGTCTGTAGAGATATGCTTTGTAGTTAATACAACATAGTACAAAGACACAACTTTTTAACTTGAAAGCCTAGTGTTGAATATACCATTTGTTTAATTTACTATGGCCTTTCTGAATCATGCCAGGAGTGAGACAGTGACATTACAAGCTTTTCAGCACAACTGTTGTCAGAGGGATTTAAAATTACTTTAAAGAAAGGACAATGTAACTTGTATCCAGTTTTATGAAACTGGCAGATTTGAAAAGCAAAAAAAAAATCATTTTTGTCTCTGTACCCATGGCATTTACTCTCAGATACCTTGTATTTAACTTTGACAGTTAGTACCATAAATAGAATACCAAATTTCTCAATCATTAATTAGCATGGTGCTTATACACATTTTATCTTACTTTTATGCAACAGAATAGATAGCAGTAAGCACATTGTACATATGGATGACAGGCTCCTATAATTTTACTGTCAGATTTATGAATTCCAACCCACTAGTGGATGCACAGACCTCAGTATTGTGCAATTACCTAATGGCTTCAGTGTGTTTTGAATAAATTACATAAAGAAAGGCTTCTTACATAAAGAGAAAGCTTCTCTTTCTTCTCTGGAGTTGGGAGACATACACAGGCAGGGAAGGGATGGGCCTTCAACAACAGTCTTTTATTGGAACTAAAAATTACTGTGGCTTGTTTCATTACTGCAGTATACAGCTACAGCTCTTAGATTAGCTGATATGTTTTGTAATGAAAGCTCAGGGAGAGAGTTTAAGACAAATCATGGCAAATGCAGAATCTTATTATTTTTATTTTTAGAGACAGGATCTCACTCTGTGGCCTAGGCTGGAGTGAAGTGGTGCGATCCTAGCTCACTGCAACCTTGAACCCCTGGGCTCCAGAGATCCTTTTACCTTTGTCTCCCAAATATCTAGGACTAAAGGCACATGCCATCATGTGCAGCTAATTTATTTTTTAAATTTTTTGTAGAGATGAGGTCTTGCTACGCCTCCAGGGCTGGTCTCAAACTTCTGGGTTCAATCAGTCCTCCTATCTTGACCTCCCAAAGTGTTGAGATTACAGGTGTGAGCCACCACACCCAGCCAGTTATTATCTTTTTAGAGAAGGGGTCTCACTCTGTCTCTCAGGCTGGAGTGCAGTGGTGCAATCATAGCTCACTGCACCCTTGAACTATTGAGCTCACGCAATCCTCCTGCTTCAGCCTCCCAAATAGTTAGGTCTACAGGACTGTGCCACCACACATGGTTATTATTTTTTTATTTTTTGCAGAGATTGGGGTTTCACTATGTTGCCCAGGCTGGTCTTGAACTCCTGGCCTCAAGCAATAAATTACAGGCGTGAGCCACCATGCTTGGCCAGAATTTCACTTTTTAAGACATGTGTTCTCCATCAAATTTTATTCACTTCTATGCATATAGTGATTGACCTACACAATTGGTTTACAGCTACCTGTAAATTATGAGTTTACCAAAGTGGCTTGCCTGGGAGAAAAAGAAGTGAAAGGCAGCTTGAATTTCCATAAAAGTTCCATAATGAGACTTTTGTATCTTATAAGACTGCTGCTAAGGCTCTCTTGTATGCAGAAATGTACTTTGTCTTGGTGTTTCTTTAAGCAGTTTTGAAAGTCTGCTATATACATTATTTTTCTGTCCCACCCTGAATCTTATAATTAGGTGTGATTTCTATCGAGGATGTCTGGTCAGCTGACCGTGATGTTCTCCAGAGGGCTGGCATCTCAGGGGTTGCCTCTGGGGAAGAAAGGTCTCTGAACAAACAAACGTGCAAAAGTTGTTCTTTGATAATAGTTTCTTAAATACTCTTTCAACACAGAAATAACTTTCTAGCTCATTATCAATAGTAATCGTTGTAATAACTATTGGTTCATGGTCCCTCAAAGAATTGCAATAATTATCTTACCTATTTCTGATGTTATTAAAAACTGATAATACTATGATTATATTTAAGCACTATTAACTTAAGAGCTTCCTACAAAGGAAATGAAAAAGATTAAAGGCACTGAATCACATTCATTTATGCTACACTCAAACAGCTCTTATTGGGTGCTTACTGAATATCTCCCCAAGCATAGCAAATATGATTTTTTAAATAACTAGGAGTCATTTCTTTCTTTTTTTTTTTTGCTCTGCATTATAATACCATATGTAAAATGGGCAGGTAGCCACATTGTAAGATGTGGAGCTGCTTCCTTAGCAGCTGCAGTTAGACTTCAGAATGTATATCCAAATGCATGTTTCTAATCACTTAACAGAATCAGGAAATCCTGAGAAAGTATCTTCCTTTGTTAATTTATAGAGCAACATTATACCAGTGCATCTGCCCTGTGGAGATCTTATAAAGCATGCATCATATTCTCAATTATTGTGGCAGATAACCACCGCTTTGGCCCAGCCCCTAAAGTCCTTGCAAGATTTTACCCTTGTGGCAAAAATTACTGAGGAAAATTACTGAACATAATTTGGAATCAGCTATTCATATATATTAATTGAACACTTACAGTGCCAAAGCTTATTAATACACCTCTGCAAATTGATTTGAACTGGTTTGCAGATTTTCTGGGTCATGTATTTACTGTGTTCAACTAATGTTAGCAAGAGCTCACCACCTATGTTTGTTATGAATATATTCTTATTTTCTGAATTCCAAATTGGAATACCTAGAATTGGTCCCAGTGAGAACAAAGATGGCTAGTGCCATCTTCAGACACATTTTCAATCCACACGTGTACTTATATGCTGGTTACTTTAATGACAATTACCATACTTGCTGGTGCATTAACACGCTGTTGTATCTTATTCCAATTGTATCAGAAATATTTGGGGGGAGAAATTTATACACGTTTTGAAAGTGATTTTAAAGTGGTTTTATAAGAAGAAAACTTTGTTTTATACTCAAGAATTCATACATTCTAGATATATAGTAATATTCTACTAAAGCTAAAAAAACATAAAATCATATAGCATAAAAGAAACCAATTAGTATCAGTGAATACAGATACATTGCAGGCAATAAAACACAAAACAGGAACATGGTAACATAAATACAGATATCAGTATTGTATTCCAGTGAATACTGGTAACTGAAAAGCAAACCACAATAATAAATCTATATGTAGTACAAAGCAAAATTATCAGTGAAAATTGGTAAAAAACAAACGACAAAATAAGTTTGAATAAACTCCACTACAAGTACCCATAAATCATGGTCACTAGAATTTCAAAGTGACACAAAACTTGAAACAAAATAAGTTTGAAAGATATCCAGCATCATGCTTGTGCATGTTATAAAACAAGAAAAGACAACATAAATTCTGACCGGGCACGGTGGCTCACACCTATCATCCCAGCACTTTGAGAGGCTGAGGCGGGTGGATCACCTGAGGTCAGGAGTTCGAGACCAGCCTGGACAACCTGGCAAAATCCCATCTCTACTAAAAGTACAAAAATTAGCCGGGTATGGTCACAGGTGCCTGTAATCCCAGCTATTCGGGAGGCTGAGGTAGGAGAATAGCACTGCACTCCAGCCTGGGTGACAAGAGCAAGACTTTGTCTGAAGAAAAAAAAAAAAAGAAAGAAAAAAAGAGAACAAATTCTAACGTAAAATACTATTTCAGTGTAGCCCCAATATTATAACTGGGGCTGTAACAACAGGGAAAATGCAAACACAGTCTTAAGGTTTGAATCTTTAAGGCCTTCAAAATCACCAACCCAAAGCCTGAAAACTCAGTAACTCTGCTAAAATCCACATTTGTAAAAATTACAAGCAGTTATTGAATTTACTTAGAAACTAAGCAAGTCACTGGACAGGTCTTGCTTTTTTACATAATATGTGTATTTTTCCATATATATGTGTATATGTGTATTATATATGTGTGTGTGTGTGCATATATATTTTTTCTTTTTTTGTTTTTTTTGAGACAGAGTTTTGCTGTGGTGCATAGGCTGGAGTGTGGTGGCACAATCTCGGCTCACTGCAACCTCTGCCTCTAGGTTGAAGTGATTCTCCTGCCTCAGCCTCCCAAGTAGCTGGGACTACAGGTGTATGCCACAATGTCCAGCTAATTTTTGTATTTTAGTAGAGACAGGATTTCACCATGTTGGCCAGGCTGGTCTCAAACTCCTGACATCAAATGACCCACCTGCCTCAGCCTCCCAAAGTGCTGGCATTATAGGCGTGAGCCACTGCACCCGGCCCCAATTTTTCCATATATTTGAAATAATAATTTAAGAAATTATCACTATGTTCAGAGGACTTCTCTGGTGATCTACTTTCTATATTACTTTGCTAAGACTGTAATGTTAAGCTTTAACCTACTGGTACAACTTGGGTTATGTGTAATCAATTATATCAAACATGACAGGTACATAACTCAGACTACCTCTCATCTGCTTAAGTGGCCTTTTTTTTACCGTTTTATTTTGTGTTGCTGAGTTCTACCACTAGGGGTCGCTTCATCATCACTATCTTTTTGAACTCTTCAGTCCAGTTACCAGTCTCACCCAGTTTTGTACACTTCTTAGAAGGTGGGCACGCTATGCACTGAGCAATTTTTGAATACATTTTCTGGAGGGAATGCATTATAATAAGCCAGTAAAAATCTGGTCTATTCCCCATTTATGAGCCTATATGTATAAAACCACAAACAAGACTTAAAACATGAACTGGTTATATGAATGGGCTACATACAAAGCATACATGTAAAATCAAGCAAGGTAACTTATAATATCAAGAAAGCGAATTTAGAAGTAGAAGACAAGATACGTATAAATCGGGAGTGGAAATTTGGGCAAGGAGAATCATTTACTGTGAGAAGAGCAAGTTTTAGGAGTTGCTTAAGTGATGGGAAAGGGAGTTTCCTCCCACTGGGGAGGAAACGGGGGAGACCAAAGGATGTCTGATTCTGTGGCATGGAGGACTACTTTGGATTCCAAAAATAATAATGGATTTTCTTTTACTTATAGAAATAGATGATGAATTTATCAAAAACTTGAAAATACTGATTCCGTGGCTACTTAGTCCTGAAAGCCTAGATATTAAAGAGATCAATGGAAATAAAATTACCTGCCGGGGTCTGGTGGAGTACTTCAAGGTATCACTCTCATTTCTAGAGTATTCGTGAGTACTTAGATTTGACATACATTGGATCATAATTTCTATAAAAAATTATAGACCCTGTACTATGGGAGCAAAGGTATGAGGAATCTATAAAGATTTTAAAAATCCTTTTTAAAAAGCTTTTTCAAAACCTTTCAGAAAGCTTACTTTCTGAAATTATTCTTTTGAGGAAACCACATAAAGGTAACTTTATGGTCCCCTTTAATCTTGAGGAAACTGTATTTTGAAATATGAATGTAAGAGTTGGAAGATCTTTTGGGGAGATGGGGTGTTTCCCCGGGTCCATGATCTATTCTAAATTTTACCTTCCTAATTCTGAAGATTTTCTGCAAGGGGATTATACCTTCCTCCTGAAGAAAATTCTTCCCCATTTCTTATACTCTGCACCAAGGGCCCATGTGAAGTGGAATTATTTTAAATTTACCTGTTTAGATAGCACTGAATACTTTTTACTAACCCATATATATCCTGGAGGATTTCAGTTGCCAACCCAACTGTGGACTGATGCTCCCAGGACTAAAATATCAATTTTTAAAATTCATGTTTGTCATTTAAATCGTATACCTTCTGTGTGATCTATTTACCTTCATGATTGTTGGCAATAAATGACATGTTATTTATCTAAAATATGAATTTTTACTGCGTGTAACACTGTGGGGGTGCTTACAATTTGGTAGGAGATTCAGGACCCTCAGACAGGTCTGTTCCGTAAAGCTTATGACCTCAGCAGGGTATAGATTCCTGCGGGTAACTGAAAAAGGGCGGTTACTCCTGGCAGAGGGGTCTAAGAACATTTTATTTATTTATTTATTTATTTATTATTATTTTTTAAGATGGGGTTTCACCATGATGGCCAGGCTGGTCTTGAACTCCTGGCCTCAGGTGATCCACCCCCCTTGGCCTCCTAAAGTGCTAGGATTACAGGCGTGAGCCACCGCGCCCAGCCCTAAGAACATTTTAAAGGAGTGTCATTGAGTTGAGCCTTTAAGAAGGGCCAGATTGGCAGATGGTTATGTTTGAAAAAGGCATTTCAGGAAACGGAAGCAACATGAACTAAGAAAAGAGAGAATTTAAGTTTGAGGAAGATAAAATAGTTCTAAGTTCCTGAAAATATTTTTTGAAATGTCAAGACCTTAGAATATAATTTCATAGAATTAGAGGAAATATCGAATTGAATTGCTTGAACATGAATCTTTTTCTTTTCCTTTTTTAGGCTTATATAAAGATCTATCAAGGTGAAGAATTACCACATCCCAAATCCATGTTACAGGTATTTATTAATCAGGGGTCATGTTTTAAGACATGTCACTAAGGCTAAGATTTCTGGCTGTCAGAAATTACCAAATAACAGTATTAGACAGACTGATTGGAAGATTATTTGCCTAATAACTTTACCTATTTATGTGTTCATCTAAACAGTTTTCACATAACATATTGCAGCCTCACTTGTGTTGAGATACAAACACTTTTTACCAAAGGGTTTTCATTCTCTTTGCACTAAATTTGTTTAGGAAACAGGCTTACTCTATGATTTTGATTCACACGTGTAACACACAGTAGAAAAGGAGGTCCAAGTTTTAAACAACTGGTCTCCACAAACATTTTTTTTAAAAGGAGCCAGGCATGGTGGCATGTGCCTGGAGACCCAGCTACTCAGGAGGCTGAGACAGGAGGATTGCTTGAGCCAAGGAGTTTGAGTCCAGCCTGGGCAACATAGTGAGATCTCAGACCTAAAAAAGAAGTCAATAAAATTTTAAAAAGGGAGAAACTAGTTTCCTTATACAGATTTAAAGTTCTTAATAGTTCCTTTTAGTTATCAGTGTTACACTTTCCTATCAGCAGCGGTCCTTAGATATATTTTTGTTTATTAGTGTTTATAAAATATACTGTATATTATTCCCAATGAGTTTGAGTTTATAGATTTTTTTTTCTTCCCAGCATTTAATGACAGGCTAAAAAATATTTTTTAAGAGGAAAACTCTTCCAAATGGAAATTCATTTTAAAACTATTGTATATTGAGTAAAAGTCTGCTTTATTCCTTTTTGAACTTTTTTTACTAATTTTTAAAATGTAGTAGAAATATTGTAACAGTTTTAAATTATTTTGATGACTTTGGTTTCTTGCACATTTCCTGCACATGATGCTCTGAAATGTGAACTGCCTGTGGAAGTTTAATAAATATGAACTGCATTTTACATCATATTTTGTACTTTGTCCAAAGGCCACAGCAGAAGCTAACAATTTAGCAGCCGTGGCAACTGCCAAGGACACATACAACAAAAAAATGGAAGAGGTAAGAATTAAATAATATTTTAAATGCTGTCTTAAACAAAAGCAGTATTCTTCATGCAATTCATTCTTGTTTTTCTTCCATGTTACCCTGTACACACATGCAATGAGGTAGCTTTGACTGTTTTTCTCAATCACATGTCTATTTATTGTATTCCTGAAATATTTTTAAAAACATTATATGTGCACAATTTTAAAGGCATTTTAAATGAATTGTCTCTCTCTGTAGTATATCCATATTCACATATTTGGGGGGGTGCCAGGTCTTTCCACTATTTATAAAATCTAGGAGCTAAAATAGCATGTGGTACTCTCGCCACTACACCTCCTTGTATTCCACAATTTTGTTATTTCTCTTAAAGATAAACCCTTTTAGGGAAAAAAAAATCTTAAGAACCAATATTTCTGTTTATTACATTTCCTCATTTTAACACTCCAAATGAGGACAGATCTAATAATTATTGTGTATATTAACTGTGATAGATATATTTTTTCTCTTAAAAATGTTATGAAATTAAAATTGCATCAAAATTGAAGTCTTAGAATCCAGGCAAATGTAGTATGTGGAGTGGTGTTGTTTATCACATACGGGCAATCAGAATGGAAGTATTCTTGATATAGTTAAACCTCAAATGCAGGCATACCTCTTTTTATTGAACCTCACTTTATTACACTTCCTAAAAATTGAAGGTTGCTGGCAACCCTGTGTAGAGCGGTGTTATTTATCACATAAGGACAATCAGAATGAAAGTATTCTTGATATAGTTAAATCTCAAATGCAGGCATACCTCTTTTTATTGAGCTTCACTTTATTATACTTCTTACACATTGAAGGTTGCTGGCAATGCTGTGTAGAGCAAATCTGTTGATGCCCTTTCTCCAGCAGCATGTGCTCACTCCATGTGTGTGCCACATTTTGGCAATTTTCACAGTTTTTCAGACTTTTTCATTATTATTATATCTTTATGGTGACCTGTGGTCAGTGATTGCTGATGATACTATTGTCATTGTTTCAGAGTGCCATGAACTGTGCCGATGTGAGATGGTGATCTTAATTGATAAATGTGTTTTCTGACTGCTCTAGTAACCAGCAGTTCCCCATCCCTCCCACTCTGCAGTCCTTTCTTTTACCTGAGGCACAACAAATATTGGAATTAGGCCAATTAATAACCTTACAATGGCCTCTAAGTGTTGAAGTTCAAAGAGCCACATCTCTCACTTTAAATCAAAAGCTAGAAATGACTAATCTTAGTGAGGAGAGCATATGAAAAGCTGAGATAGGCCAAAAGCTAGGCCTTTCTATCAAACAGCCAGGCTGTGGATGCAAAGGAAACGTTTTTAAAGGAAATTAAAAATGCTACTCCAGGCCAGGCATAGTGGCTCACACCTGTAATCCCAGCACTTTGGGAGGCTGAGGTGGGTGGCTCACTTGAGGTCAGGTGTTAGAGACCAGACTGGCCAACATGGTAAAACCCGTCTCTACAAAAAATACAAAAATCAGTCGGGCATGGTGGCATGTGCCCATAGTCCCAGTTACTCGGGAGGCTGAGACTGGAGAATGGCTTAAAACCAGGAGGCAGAGGTTGCAGTGAGCCAAGATTGCACCACTGCACTCTAGCCTGGGCAACAGAGTAGGACTCTGTCTCAAAAAAAAAAAAGTGCTACTCCAGTGAACACACAGATTATAAAAAAGTGAAACACCTTTTTTTTGCTGACATGGAGAAAGCTTTAGTGGTTTGGTTAGAAAATCAAACCAGCCACAACATGCCCTTAAGCCAAAGCCTAATCCAGAGCAAGGCCCTAACTCTGTTCAATTCTATGAAGGCTGAAAGAGGTGGTAAAGGTGCAGAATGAAAATTGGAAGCTAGCAGAGGTTTTGGTTCGTGAGGTTTAAGAAGCCATCTCCGTAACGTAAAGTGCAAGCTGAAGCAGCAAGTCTTGATGTAGAAACTGCAGCAAGTTATCCAGAAGATCTACCTGAGATCGTTGATGAAGGTGGCTACGCTAAACAGAGATTTTCAATGTAGATAAAATAGCCTTCTATTGGAAGATGCCATCCAGGACTTTCTCAGCTAGAGAGAAGTAAGTTCCTGGCTTCAAAGCTTGGAAGAACAGGTTGGCTTTCTTATAGCTGGTGACTTTTAGTTGAACCCAGTGCTCATTTACCATTCCCCAAATTCTAGGGCACTTAAGAATCATGCTAAATCTACTCTTGTTTGTGCTTTATTAATGGAACAACAAAGCCTAGGTAAAATAGCACAGCTGTTTACAGCATGGTTTATTGAATATTTTAAGCCCACTGTTGAGAACTACTACTCAGAAAAAGGTTCCTTTCAAAATATTACTGCTCACTGGCAATGTACTTATTCTCCAAAGAGCACTGATGGAGATGTATTTAAGGAAATGTTTTCATGCCTGCTAACACAATATCCATTCTGTAGCCCAGGGATCAGGGAGTAAAGTTACCCTTGTAACTTTTCAAAAAATTGAAAACGCAACTCAAGAACATTTAATATACTCCTATTTAGTCTCTGGAGGAGAATACTCAATGGACTCCATTCAAACAAAGACTTTCAAATGTTAATAATAAATACATTTTGTAAGACTATAGCTGTCATAGATAGTGATTCTTCTGACGGATCTGGGCAAAGTAAATTGAAAACCTTCCAGGAAAGATTCACCATTCTAGATGCCATTAAGAGAATCTGTGAGTTATAGAAGGAGGCAAAAATATCAACGTCGACAAGAGTGTGGAAAAAGTTTATACCAACCCTCCTGGATGACTGAGAGGGGTTCAAGAGTTCAGTGGAGGAAGGAACTGCAGGTGTGGTGGAAACAGCAAGAGAACTTAAAAGTGGAGCCTGAAGATGTGACTGAATTGTGTAATCTCATTTAACGGATAAGGAGTTGCTTCCTACGGATGAGCAAAGACAGTGGTTTCTGGAGATGGAATCTACTCCTAGTGAAGATGCTATGAACATCATTGTTGAAATGACAACAAAGGGTTTAGAATATTTTCTATTGATACCTAATAGATGTACATATTTTTTGGAGTACATATGATAAATTGATACATCCATATCATGTGTAAATATCAAATCAGGGTAAGTGGGATATTTATGCCCTTAAATATTTCCTTATGCTAGGAACATTCAAATTATTCTTTTATTTTGAAATGTACAATAGATTACTGTTAATTACAGTCACCCTACGGAGCTATTGAACACTGTCTTATTTCTTCTAACTGTATATTTGTACCCATTAATCAACTTCTCTTCATCCCCTTCCCCCTACCCTTTCCAGGGCTTTAAAATATTAAATAAACTTAGTTGATCAAGCATTGGCAGGGTTTGAGAGGATTGACTCCAATTTTTAAAGAAGTTCTACTGTGAGTAAAATGCTGTCAAATAGCATCCCAGGCTACAGAGAAATCTTGATGAAAGGGAGAGTCTATCAATATGGCAAACTACTGTTATCTTACTTTAAGAAATTGCCACAGCCACCTCAACCTTCAGCAGCATCATCCCAATCAGTCAGCATCCATCGACATTGAGGCAAGGGCCTCTACCAGCAAAGATTGATGTGCTGAAGCCTTAGCATTTTTTAGCAATAAAGTATTTTTAAATGATGTACATGGTTTTAGACATGCTATTGCACAGTTTTAATAGACTGCCATATAATGTAAACCTAACTTTTATATGCATCAGGAAATAAAAAAATCATATGACTTGCTTTATTGTGGTGGTCTGGAACCAAACATGCGTTATCTGTGAGATACGCCTGTAACCAAAATGAATGGTATGGTTAACTGAGATTACCCTTGTAACTTTTCAAAAAATTGAAAACGCTACTCAAGAACATTTAATATACTCCTATTTAGTCTCTGGAGGAGAATACTCAATGGACTCCATTCAAACAAAAATCAGCAAAACTGCTAAAGAATGTATTTCAGTTTTACTTTGAGAGCTTTATAGCATTGATCATTATTTATTAAACTGCATTGGTTAAAATGACTTCAGTGTAGTTAGATTTCCTAGAATCTGGATAAATGTAGTTTCCTTAGATTTGGATTCATTCTGTAAATGAACTCAGTTTGCACTTCATGTTGTGTCACTCATGTCTTTTCATCTTGAAGGACTTGGATTAAGTGATGAATATTATTTTCTACATCAAAAAGAGAAAAATTTTAAATAACTTTAAGCCACCTATAAAATACCAGTCCCATTTAAAGTCATGCCTCATGGATATAGAGGGTGGAAAGATGTGGGCTGACAAAACATATATGCCGGCTCCTGATTATTAATGTATTCTAACAAACTCAACTAGCTAATTTTACTCTGCACTGCATAAACAAATACTTTTCTATCTGATACAGATTTGTGGTGGTGACAAACCATTT
Source organism: Cacajao melanocephalus (assembly GCA_963573385.1). Taxonomy (NCBI): domain Eukaryota; kingdom Metazoa; phylum Chordata; class Mammalia; order Primates; family Pitheciidae; genus Cacajao; species Cacajao melanocephalus. The sequence goes on from CAUYLG010003859.1 coordinate 14,645, forward strand.
CTGGCCCCAAATGATTTGCAGACCAAACACCTGCAACTTAAGGAAGAATCCGTGAAGCTGTTCCGAGGGGTGAAGAAGATGGGTGGGGAAGAATTTAGCCGGCGCTACCTGCAGCAGTTGGAGAGTGAAATAGATGAACTTTATATCCAATATATCAAGCACAATGATAGCAAAAATATCTTCCATGCAGCTCGTACCCCAGCCACACTGTTTGTAGTCATCTTTATCACATATGTGATTGCTGGTGTGACTGGATTCATTGGTTTGGACATCATAGCTAGCCTATGCAATATGATAATGGGACTGACCCTTATCACCCTGTGCACCTGGGCATATATCCGGTACTCTGGAGAATACCGAGAGCTGGGAGCTGTAATAGACCAGGTGGCTGCAGCTCTGTGGGACCAGGTAAGAACACTTTTAATTCACAACTAAATTCAGCACACATTTGAATGTCATTCATGTGCTAGCCACTGCATTAGATGTTGGAAATAACACAGATCAACATGAATTGGGCCTGTTATCAAGAATGTTATAACCTGCCCAGATACAAACAACTATATAATGCTGTGTAATATGTGAAGTCTGACACAACTGTTTTAAAATTAACATTTCAGCGTTTTTAAAGAATACATCAATTTAATGGTGTTTTTACTTTTTTTTTCTGAGACAGCATCTTGCTCTGTCATCCAGGCTAGATGTCTGGCCAAGGATGGTTGTGTGATCTTAGCTCACTGCAACCTCCGCCTCCCAGGCTCAAGCATTCTTGTGCCTCAGCCTCTCAAGTAGATGAGACTACATGTGCACGCCACCATCCCCAGCTACTATTTTGTATTCTTTGTGGATATGGGGTTTCCCCCTGTTGGCCAGGCTGGTCTCGAACTCCTGACCTCAAGCAATCTGCCTGGCTCAGCCTGCCAAAGTGCTGGGATTACAGGCATAAGCCATCTGGCTTACTTTTTATTATTCTAAAAATGTTAAATCTGTTAAAAGTTGTATGAAAAAACATCTTTTATTTAGCTAATTATGACTCGTGTTTACATTATCTTGTATTTACAACCTATGATTTGATTAGCATTAGCTTTGTTAGGAGCTATATGAACCACTATCATAAGTTGTCATTTATCATTCTCTTTTTAAGTAAAAACTTCCAAAAGCAATATCAGATTACTTCAGATTGTCTCTGTACCTGTAGGCAGCAGGTAATAGCTACAGTTCTTCCCGGATTAAGAACATACTTACGGCCGGGAGTGGTGGCTCACGCCTGTAATCCCAGCACTTTGGGAGGCCAAGGAGGGCGGATCACCTGAGGTTGGGAGTTTTAGACCAGACTGACTAAAATGGAGAAACTCTGTCTCTACTAAAAACACAAAAATTAGCCGGGCATGGTAGCGCATGCCTGTGGTCCCAACTATTCGGGAAGCTGAGGCAGGAGAATCACTTGAACCCAAGAGGTGGAGGTTGCAGTGAGCTGAGACCATGCCATTGCACTCCAGCCTGGGCAAGAAGAGCGAAACTCCCATCTTAAAAAAAAAAAAAGGACATACATACTTATATATACTTTTAACATAATTGTAACATGTGCCTTTAAAGGATCTAGCTGAGATAAACTAGTGGTAGCACAATGGGAAATGAAGTAAAAATTGGATCCTCTGAGCCACTGTCTCAAATAGTCCCTCAACCACAAAAGATTTAAGAGGGGTTACTTGAGGTCAATGTCTAAACCTGCCTAGAATATGTTATGCTAAAACCTATGAGGAATACAGAATTGAGTTCTTCAAAGATTCTGATAAAATATGTCATCGAGAAAAATCTGCAGGAATATTTGTTCTGTTCTTAAATGCTCAAATATTGTAAGCAAAGTTGAATATTATAATACTGTTAATAAAGCAGGATATATACTTTTCTTTTTTCTTTTTAATCTGCCTTTGCCACAGGGAAGTACAAATGAGGTAAGTTAAATTTTTAAAATTCAGAGCTATGTATTTGTAAACATGATATTCTTTTATAAACTAACTAGCCATTACAAGATGTCTTTATGTAGACTAGAACGATCTTTGGGGACTTCTAACATTTAAATTTGTAATTGTGAATGTTAACCATGGTCTTAAAATATTTATTCTAGACATCATGTATGATTTGATCTACACACACACACAAAAAAACATAAGAATGGATTATGATGAGCATTTGTTCCCTGAATGTGTAGAAAATTTTAAAATTCTTAAGCTCTGATATGGTGGACTCTGCTCTACTGGAGTAAAGCAAGCAGTTATGAACTTGAGGAAATGTAACTACTGGAGGGTATTTAAATGTCGCTTTAGAAGTCGTTGTTTTTAACTTTGGCTTTCGACTGACAGTAATGCATACCACTTCAAGCAGGGCCCAGGCCAGTATGTATTCTAACTTTCTTGGCAGACCTCAGGCCTGACCTATAAATTAGTGTTCATTTCTCCTACTGCACATGTGCAACACTACATATCTCAGAAACGACTCTAGGCACCTACAAAGGAATCATCTGTTACACTAAGAAAAATTATCACTGTGGAATCATTGAGAGGTCATTATCTTCAGGGAGCAAAGCTGATCTTGACCAACTAGAGATCACACATAATTATTTCCTCAGTTTCTACTGTGGCATATAACTGGATTATGTCCTTGAACCAAATACCATTTAATATTTACAAGTCAATAAGAAGTTATTTTATGTAAAATTCAGTAAGCAAGTTCATTAAAAAAGCAAAATCAAATTTCAACTTTATAAAAGCTTAAGCAAAAAATATGTTAAGAGAATTAGAATTAAATTGAATGCCTTAGAATCAGAATATAATGGAAGATGATACTATGTTGCACCAATATACATTTACACATTTGAAGATGGTACCATTCAGACTTAATGCCTTAAGAAAATCAAGGCCAGGCACAGTGGCTTACGCCTGTAATTGCAGCAATTTGAGCGGCCGAGGCAGGAGGATCACTTGAGGTCAGGTGTTCAAGACCAGCCTGGCCAACATGCTGAATTTCCATCTCTACTAAAAATACAAAAAATTAGCCTAGCGTGGTGGTGGCCGCCTGTAGTTCCAGCCACTAGCGGGGGCTGAGACAGAACAGCTTGAACCTGGGAGGCGGAGGTTGCAGTGTGCCAAGATCATGCCACTGCACTCCAGCCTGGGTGACAGAGTGAGACTCTGACTCAAAAAAAAGAAAATCAAAAGAAAGTAGCTATACAGATTCACAAATGATAAAAATTAATGGAATTTCCTGGGAACAGATTACTATCTAATGGATTTGCAGCTTTTATCCAGCTTTTAAAAATATTCAAAGACTCTTTACACACTCCAGAATTAACTCAGACAAGTTGTTTTTAACGGCTATTAAGTATGTGAAAGTCAGAGGAGAGGATGAAATCTTAGACACTAGCTGAGGCAGGCAGGAAACAAAGATTATTTATGAACACATATAAAGCAGTATACAATACACAGACATACCTATGACTCAAATGCCATTAAAGGACCACAGAGAGTAAGAGGTTGTTTTAAATGAGGAAATCTTGCTGAGGTAATGTTTTTGAGTAAGGTTTGTAAGATGCTAGCTAAGTCCTGGAAACAAGGCAAGAGCGTATAAAGAGAAGACTCCTAGTGTGCTGGGGGAAGGTCGCCATATATGCTTAGCTATATGACTATATCAGTAAATGATGGAGAATAAAATTGGTCCCACTCAGGAAAACACTGGAAGCCCAGAAAGCAAGTGGACTATATATGTATAATAGTTAACTGGCAATCAGAAGTTATGAGGTCTTACGATTCACCTAAAACTCGTAATATTCACAATTTGAATTCTCAACACACCCCAGGGGTACAATAGAAGCTGTCTGCTCCAAGAGGTATGCAAGGTAAAAGGAAGCAGAGTCTGAGAATAAAACATTTACCACAAAGGTCAACACACAAAAGTGTTACTGCACACATTGAGGAATTGAAAATTCTTTTAAATTTTAAGATATTAATTTATATAATGATGAAAAAAAATTTCAAATTCAACATGCTAAATTTTATACAGTACAAACAAAAAAGGAAAAAATTTTAAATCTGTGCATTCGATTAAATGTTTTATAATCTTGATGCTTTTATTCTAGGCTTTGTACAAGCTTTACAGTGCAGCAGCAACCCACAGACATCTGTATCATCAAGCTTTTCCTACACCAAAGTCGGAATCTACTGAACAATCAGAAAAGAAAAAAATGTAATCCAAGTTTTAAGAAGTACAGGTGCATGACCAATTGTCAATTAAATATTCAGTTTTATGTCTCCATGCAAACATTCAAAGTGCTTCCATCAGAACAGAGTAAAATACTAAACACCTTTGAAGACTGCAAACTGGATTAGTTCTCTTACTTCAGTGTTTAATAAGCAGATTTATGTATGCATGGTTATACTATTTTGTTAACATGTACAATTTCCTGATTTTTCTTCAAAAATGCTGTTATAAAGTATTTGTCTATTTATGATAACAGTACATGTGTTCTGCTTGAATTTACTAACTTCTACCATTGGGTTATAATTAAATTATGTGATATTCCATGTTTGGATATGCTCATTTAATTCCTACAGAAAAAATTTTAAATTATTTCTCATAGCCAGCCATTTGTTGAAGCATACCATCAGAACTCAGCAGGCTTGATTTAATCTGTATCATCTTATATATACCACAGTCTTATTTTTAAGCACATTTAAGAGTTTTTCAGTTGCTTTATCAAAAACTATATATTGCTTTTACATGATTTAATAGAATATAAAACCTCTTGATAAAAAATGCACAACAAAAATCACTTTGTATGTGTGTTTCACTGCACTGTATATTTTTTCATTTGGTACACAAAGAATGTATTCTTCATAGGTTTATTCTTTTAATATGTGAACTATTATTAAAACTTACTCTGGTTCCTAAGATCAAAAACAAATGCTTACTGAATTTGAAAATGAGAGGTGTTGATATAGGATGAGGTTTATCTTTTTAGACTGAAGATGCATTTTATTTAATGTTGACATTATTACAAACTTAAGTTTCTATTTTACAAAACATATGCTAATTCTTATAGGTAATTTCTAGTTCTTAATGACTAAAATCTCTAGTGGAGTCACTGAAGAGACTTCTTAGGGAAGAAAAAAAGTGTTAATGAAAAAAGTAATATTTATCTAGGAGGTCCAAAACAGAGTAACTTCTAAAGACTGTCACAGAAATGGCTACACCTTAATAAGTGACAGGAAAGAACAATTAAGATAGAGGAGGGTGTGAGTCCATAAGATATATAAACTTACATCTTAGAAAAGTCTGATCACAAGTTCAGCAAACTACCTTTTCCCAATGATAAAATTCCACTAGCCACACTTATGTTTTACAATACCCCTTCTTTTCATTACCCCTTTCAAGTATATTGATTCCTTTGTCTATGGCCTTTTGAACAGAAAAATGAAATACAGCACTATGTCTAAAACATGGACTCAAAAACCACGCATTTAGTTTGCACAAAAATATATTTAATAAACTTGTTATATAAAAGCAAACACTTAACATTGTTAACACTTCATCAACAATTCAAACGCACTGATAACTGGGAGTAGTTTGTATTCTGGAAGACTTCCTAAGCTAAAAGTGTATTTACATATTTACAACACATGTATATGGAACTGAAGAACTACTTCAAATAATGTTGAAATTCACAGAATTCTAGAGATTTATAGTTATAGTTTACAAGTATCACCAATTTGTATGCAATCAAATGTACAGCACTAATTATGAAAAGTGTTTTAACAACTATTAATCCAAAAGGGGAGAAAAATTAAGAAGGAAATATATGGTTTTAAGTCCTGTGACAAATACTTAGAAGATTAAAAAGTAGTAATATAAAATCGATTTAACGACCAACATTTTTTTTTAATCCCTGATTGTCATTTTTGGGAGCCCAACCCAGTTGTCAGAAGGCAGTATGTATGCTATGCTGTCAGGAACTCTCCACTGTCTCATCAGAGCTGTGCTAAATGCAGTAACAGCCCTGGCTGAAAATACGGAAGTTGATGTTAGCAACTTTGAGTTTCACATACCTTCCTCAAACAGGCTAAATACTTACGCTTATATGTACTCCTGAAAGATTAAAATGCCCATCACCCATTCATAATAAAAAGTATTTTCTCAACATGCTTTAAAAGGTTCCTTACTTTGTTTTTATTTCTTTATTTCTTATTTTTTGAGACAAGGTCTGGCTCTCTCGCCCAGGCTGCAGTGCAAGTGGTACAATCTTGACCCTGCAACCTCTGCCTCTCGGGCTCAAGCCATCCTCTGACCTCAGCCTCCCAAGTAGCTGCGACTACAGGAACACACCATCATACCTAGCTATTTTTTTTTTGTATTTTTTGTAGAGATGGGATTTCACCATGTTGCCCAGGCTGGTCTCAAACTGGTGAGCTCAAGAGATCCATCCACCTCGGCCTCCCAAAGTGCTGGGATTACAGGTATGAGCCACCACATCCCCCAGCTGGGTCCCTTACTTTGGAGGAGGGAAGATAAACATACATCATATATAAATATTTATCACAATAAGGTTTCAAATCCTATTTTATATTTAAACTACCTCATGGTAATATTTAAACCATCCCTTTCCAGAAAATATTTCACACTAGAGCAGTAGACTTTAAAAAAAAAAAAATACTGCAGATTCTTTTTTTTTAAAGAAAAGTACTGCTATAAGAAGTTAACAAGTGATAATTTCCTATTTAACATCTGTTCATAATGACATTTCCTGCTGCATTTTTTCCATCGAGAATACCAAAGCAGTTTCCTAATATACAGCACTTGAAAGTGTTTGCCATGTTGGCTCTTAAAATGGTAAGACTAATTTTTCTTGTTCAATAAAAGAAAACTTCTAATAACAAAATACATGTAAAGTTAGAATTTTATAATTTCCACAAAGGAAGCTGTGTTTATTAACTAAAGTACTTGTTTGCTATTTTCTGTCTGTGAAAATATTTTAGAGCTCTTATAAAACTTAAACTTTATTTTTAAAAAATCAGCTCAAAAATTTTTTCCATGTTGTTGGGCATACCACTGCTGTCTCTGCTTTCGGTTTTCCAACTCTGTAAGAAGAGCTTGTCTGTATGCTTCATACATCTTAACAATCTGCTCCAATTCTTTCATGAAGAGCAACTTTAGCATTCCCTGGTATGTATCCAGGTCAGCCAGCTGGAAGAGTTCCCACTTCAGAATGTGGTCATATCTGTTTTAAAACACAAGCATATATATGTTCACAACACATACATAAACATGTATTTCTAGCAAAAAACTAGTCTGTTTTTTAAAATATCAACTTTATTTATAACTAAACAAACCATAAGCTTTAATTAAAAATAACTGAGTAGCTGGGCACAGTGGTGGCACCTATAGTCCCAGCTACTTGGGAGGATGACGTGGGAGGATTGCTGTGCCTAAGGGTTTGAGGCCGGCCTGGGCAACATAGCAAGACCCAATTTCTAAAAATAAATACATCAGTTTTTTAAAAAACTGAGTTATTAACTGCTATTTACATATAATTTTTCTTAGGGGAAAGGAGAAAGCTGCTAATATTACTTCATTTCAATTTAACTTAAAAAATATTTCTTTAAATTACCAATTATTCTAATATTAACACTAGACAACCATCAACACAGATTTCACATTACAGTGTTTCTGTAATTTCTGAAGAACATATTTTGTGCTATTTCTAAGTTCATCAAAAGTTATTTGTCAGGAACTTAAGAATACTTTAGACCACACTGTGCTTGTAAATGACAATGCACAAAAATGGGTGGTCATTTGCATCATTCATGTTGATGGATCTTTTTGAGGAATGCTATTCACAACAGCAAACAAGGAACAAAACAGAAGGAGAAATGAAGAGGAAGCATCATTTGTGGCCTCTGAGTATTCCTGAGGCTGAGTACAACAGGAAAACTCAAGAAGGAAAGAATAAACTGTTTTTAAAATGAGAGAATAAGCAGACTGTAGAAGGCTTCACAGTGTGGTGAAGGATTCCCAGATGTATCGTGGAAGACCATTAGCAGTCTTTCAGTGGTAAGTAGATCCCTTGCTTAGCAGTAGTACCTTTAGTAGTTGCCTACACAGTCCCATTTTAGTATATGATGAAGACAGCACTGTAATTCATATTCTCATTTTAAAGATGAAAAACACCAAAACCTAAAGAGGCTCTTTACCTCTTGCAAAAGTGTTTAGTGAATAAAAGTTCAGAAAGGCAGAGAACTTGGACCAACATGCTTCAAAGTAGTGGTTTTGAATGTTAATATCCGCTAAGACTAAAGAACTTGAATTAGGGAAAGGCATGTTGTACCTGAAGTTATACCTCTCAAAACATATTGCAGAGCAGATATAATAGGAAGCTTTGATTGCAAACTCTAGTATTATTATTATTATTATTTTTGAGACAGAGTCTAACTCTGTCGCCAGGTACCAGGCTGGAGTGCAGTGGCGCGATCTCAGCTCACTGCAACCTCCGCCTCCCGGGTTCAAGCAATTCTCCTGTCTCAGCCTCCCGAGTAGCTGGGACTATAGGCATGCGCCACCGCGCCCAGCTTTTTTTGTATTTTTAGTAGAGACGGGGTTTTACCATGTTGGCCAGGATGGTCTCGATCTCTTGACCTTGTGATCAGCCCACCTCGGCCTCCCAAAGTGCTGGGATTACCGGCTTGAGCCACTGTGCCTGGCTGACTCTAGTATTATTTTTAATGATCATTTATAATATTTTAAAAAAGGAAAAAAACAAAAGGAGACAGAAAACATACTGAGCAGTTAGTGTGAGCCACGATACTTGGCATTTTGACATGTTTCTGTCCTACTTAAGCATATGTAACAGAAATGTCAGTAACACAACATGCAAAAACTGGAAGGTAAATATATTTCATTGGACTCTCAATTTTACTCAGTTACTTGAGAGCTGCAAATTTATTAATAGATACAGATTTCTCTGGTAGGAAGCTCTGTTCTTTTGAGTGGGAAACTCCAGCTACTTGTGAACATAAATTAGAGTGATACTGTCAGAAATACTCAGGCACAAAACTGTCTTCTTTTTTTTATTTTTTAGATATGGAGATCTCCTATGTTTCCCAGGCAGAAGTGCACTGGCTAATCACAGGCACAATACTACTACTGCTCAGCACAGTAGTATTAACCTGCTCCATTTCCAACGGGGGCCAGTTCGCCCCTCCTTAGGCAACCTGGTGATCCCTGCTCCTGGGAGGTCACCATATTGATGCCAAACAGTATGGACATCCAGTGGCATAGTACACCACAGCCCAGAACTCCTAGGTTCAAGCAATCCTGACTCAGCCTCTCAAGTAGCTGGGATTACAGGTGCACGACCAAGCCTGGCCAACTTTCTGACTTGCCAATCAGCATTCAGCCTCAAGAATACCATTATGGGTAGAAGCAACAAACTCAGATGAGAGAAAATCCTTTTGGGGGAAGAAAGTACACTCTAAGAAGAGCACAGATGTGAAAAAACTGCAAAGAACTTCTTCCTTCTGTTGCTTCTATATAGTTACTACGCTTCTGCCTATAATCACCTAAGTGTGCCTGCTTTTTCTGAAAAGGATAAACTCCCATTCTTTCCTTCTTAACTAGCCAAGAAATCTGCTTCCCCAAGTTTAACATTTAGTCATTTATAAACACAGGTAAATCATTCAGAAAACTGGGTGTAAACCACTCCAGTAGTCTATGCTTCTACCATCTCTTTTGCTGTGTTTTTCCCAGGGCAGTATTCTATTCAAACACTACGTATAAATAACTCATATATCACGCACCAGTTGCTATAATGCTACCAAAAATAACCTGTCCAGACTCCAGTGGATGCCGACTTTGAGACCAAAAGTGCTGCTATCCTCAGCTCCAGGTATCACCGTGTAGCCTAAGTCCCTTGCATGCACCCACCATAACACTGTGTCCACTCTTCCCTCTTTTCCACCTGTATTCAGAGCGCGGTCAATGGTGACACTGCAGGATTGCTAAGCCATTGGAATAAAAAATACGCCTGCCACACACTGCTGAGGACTAGTGTTTTGGTGTGTGTGTGAGAAATAACAGAAAGTAAATATGTTCCTGACAGTCTTTTTCCAAAGATTAAATTTAAAAATTTTATCCTATAGTTCAGCTTGAGTACAGTTATACCAAGCATTACAGACTTTTGTGAGCAGACACAGGAACATAACTTGACAAAAATTAAATAAATAAAAATTTAAAACCTCATCTGTTTCTAAATCAAGTTTTAAAAGTATATGCAAAAATTGTGTTGGTAAATTACTGCAAGAGATAGGAAGAAAGAATTTCAGGATTAAAGAATTTCAGAGTCTCAATTGTTTAAAAAAACAAAAGGAAGAAACAGGCAAAAAAATTTTTGGCAAAAAGTGTCTCTTTTTGTTGTGATAAGTAATTGATTCTTCATTATCTAATTTATAGATAACCGCTCACCCTTTGTTGATAGAATATTAACCATTTCCATCCTCTCCAGAAACATCAGTTAGAATCAACTAGAAAGCAACAGGCTTCTAGACCTCTTGTTTAAGTTTTTAAGCAGTAAAGTAGTATAGTACTTGCTCTCTTTTTGTCAGTCTGGCCCGTTTTGGAAGAGTTCCAACCTATTTGCTAGTTTCCTTAAGTTTTATAGTTAGCTCACAGAACCACAGAATTGAAAAAGACTATAATCTTCAGGAATCTGTTTCTTTCCGTAAGAAACCAGGAGTTCCATTTAAGTACTATCTCTTCCCCTCAAAAGGAAAGCTTATTATGCTATTTCTTATTAAACATGACTATAAAGTAGAAATAACATACAACAGGAAGAATAATTCTCCTCAACCATATCCACCCCCAGAAATACCAAAGTTAACAGTTCAGCACATATTCTTCCAGATTTAAAGAAAATAAAAATGCATACAGATACTACCTATGACTTAGAATCAGCATACAAACACAGGCTGTATACAGAAGTAGGTCAAGTGGTATCAAGGGAGAAAGAAGAAAGAAAATAGCAAAGAAAATGCCATCTGCTATCATTCCTCTTTTTGGCAGTAGTAGGGGGCACAGAGTCTCGCTCTGTCACCCAGGCTGGAGTGCAGTGGCACAAGCATAGCTCACTGCAGCCTCAAACTCCTGGGCTCAAGCGATCCTCCCACCTTAGTCTCCTGAGTAGCTGATATCACAGGTATATGCCACAGCACGCTGGTAATTTTTAAATTTTTTGTAAAGACGAGTCCTGCCATGTTGTTCAGGCCAATCTTGAACTCTTGAGATCAAGCTATCCTCCCACTTCAGCCTCTGAAGTACTTGGGACTACAGATGCATGCCACTAAGCCTGGCTAATTTTTAAATTTTTTTGTGTGGAAATGGGGCTCTCATTATGTTGCTTAGGCTGGTCTCGAACTCCTGGACTTAAAAGATCCTCCTGCCTCAGTCTCCCAAAGTGCTGGGATTACAGGTGTGAGACACTGTGCCCAGGTCCTTACTTTTATCACAAGTACTGTATCACGTATTTACCAATTAATCTTCCCTGTAAGAATGTAAGCTTTTTGTTTGTGTCCCTAATAGCAGAGATCTGCACACAAAGAAATGAAGATTCTATAAATGTTTGCAGAACTAATATTTCTAATTAATGATTTTCACACATTGTAAACTATGATATCCTTTATTTGAGTGAAGTATTACTTAGAAGCCCAATATTACTAAGAGTAAACCACGGCACACTACTTGGATTAAGCAGCCCAGAGACTCCATTCAGCCCTTCACTCACTTCTGAAACAAATTTGTGCTGTAAATGTACTTACTTCACAGGGGCTCGAGCATAAACCTGAAGCCAGTCAGGAATTTCTGCGGTATGATATGGATTTGCAGGTACCAGAAGGGACTGATTTCTTTCAGTTTGCTGTGGCTGGTAAGTGACAGGAGGTGGCTGATCATACCGAGGTACACTAAGAAGAAATAAATGACATTCTTTAGGCTAAAGGTCCTAAACCTAAACAAGAAATTATAAAAGAACAAATAATACTTCAGCATTTTTCAGTGTGCCTTCTGTCCAAACTGACTTACGCCACCTAAAAGATAATGTATTTTTAAGGAATTTCTTTTGGCTGGTATTTAGTCTTTTCAAAAACAGGTTCAAAGGCAGATCTAAAAAAGTTGGAAATAAGTTTTAACCTTTATACAGAGGCTTAAAACTAGAAAAGTAAATTCCCACAAGGAATAGTCAGCTGGAAATTCGTATCGAAAAGGTTGACAGTTTCTAAGAAAGAATGTTTCTTCCTCCTGCAGGCTGAAAATTTGAGATATGTAGTGAGGCAGCAGTGAGTGTTGTGTCTGAAATATCTCTATCAAATGTAGATAGCTTTTAAACTTTTACCAACTTAAAAGAACACACGGGAGTTAAGAGTTGATTAGGACCTATTTTAAGTCATAGAGATTAAAAAAGAAAAGACCATGCTTTAGTTAGTCCTAGCAGCCTGTGTATGCTGTGGAGAGCAGAGATATTACATGGGAAAGTGCTAAGGAAAGCACTGAACCACCTGAAGGTTAATAAATAAACTCAAGGAAGCCAAAAGGGTCTATTTCAGACTGAAAGGGCCCTGCACCTTCAAACATAAAGATTTATGTGTATATGTGACCAACAGGCATATGAAAAAATGCTCAACATCACTAATTACTAGAGAAATGCAAATCAGAACCACAATGAAATAAACACTATTTCACATCAGTCAGAATGGCTATTATTAGAAAGTCAAAAAATAACAGATGCTGGTATGGTTGCAAAGAAAAGTGAATGCCTGCACTGCTGGTGGGAATATTAATTAGTTTAGCCATAGCGGAAAGCAGTTTTGAGATTTCTCAAAGAACTGAGAACTACCATTCAATCTAGCAGTCCCATTACTGGGTATATACCCAAAGGAATAGAAATCATTCTATCATAAAGATATATGCACGCATATGTTAAATGCAGCACTATTCACAATAGCAAAGACATGGTATCAACCTAAATGCCCATCACTGGTGGGCTGGATAAATGTGGATAACAGAAAATGTGGTACATATACACTATGGAATACTACCCAGCCATAAAAAAGAACATCATGTCCTTTGCAGCAACATTGGTGAAACTGGAGGCCATTATCCTAAGTGAATTAATGCAGGAAGAGAAAACCAAATACCACATGCTAATAGGTAGGAACTAAACACTGAGTACACATGGACACAAAGAAGGGAACAGTAAACATTGACGCCTACTTGCGCGTGGAGGATAGGAGAAGGCTAGGATCTGAAAAACTACTTATCAGGTGCTATGCTTATTACCTGGGTGATAAAATAATCTGTAACAAATCCCCAAGCCATGCAATTACGAACCTTCACATGTACCCCTGAACCGAAAATAAAACGGAGAAAAAGAAAATGTGATATGTGTGTGTGTGTGTGTGTGTGTGTGTGTGTGTGTGTATGTGTATATGTGTGTATATATGTGTGCGTATACACACACACACATATATACACACACACACAATGGGGAGAAAACAATGCATGTGTAATTAAAAAGGTCACTTTACTAAACTGGGATTAAAATAAAGTTAGATTATGCTGTGGCTAACAATTTAAAAAGATTAACATGCAAATGGCACTGAATTATATCTTTAACTCTTCTTTCTTAAATAAGTTCAAAGAAAAATATTATTTGATAGTACAACTGGGGGTGGGGAAGAATTGGGACTTTGAAGTCAGATATGCCTGGATTTGAACCTCAGCTTTAACACTTACAACCTATGTAAATGTAGGCAAAACTCCTCCACTCTCTAAGCCTCAGCCTCCATACTTGTAAGAGTGGAATAATAAATTCATACCACAAGTGGCGGTTCTCAGGATTAAACAACCTAATGCAAATCAAGAATTCTGTATAAGGATTGGCCTAAGATAGACAACCAGACAGCTCTTAATACTACATATGTGAACTTAAAGGCAGCATTTATTTTCTCTTTTTCAACTTCTACCAAGTTGCTGAGAGAAGTAAATTAATTATAAAACTGCTTTATAAGGAACTATTAAAATTATATAATAACATAAGGTTAATGATGATTGTATTAGTCTATTTTCACACTACTATAAAGAAATACTTGAGACTGGGTAATTAATAAAGAAAAGAGGTTTAATTGACCCACAGTTCCATATGGGTAGGAGGCCTCAGGAAACTTACAATCATGGCAGAACGTGAAGGGGAAGTAAGACATGTCGTACATGGTGGCAGGAGAGAGAGGGAGGGAGGGAGGGAGGGAGAGAGAGAGAGAGAGAGAGAGAGAGAGAGAGAGAAAGGGGAATTGCCACATGTTTGTAAACCATCAGATCTCATGAGAACTCATTCACTACCAGGAGAACAACGTGGGGGAAACTACCCCCATGATTCAATCACCTCCCACCACACCCCTCCGTCAACACATGGGGATTACAATTTCAGATGAGATTTGGGTGAGACACAAGAGCCAAACCATGTCAATGATGAACAGAAAAGTAAGCTCTCAAATCTGGTTATTTGGACGGCAATGATCTCTGCCACCTGATGACCACAAACCATAACGACAAGTTTGATTCTTTCAAAGACAACAACCTCAGTAGTTGAATAAACATTATTTGGGCACCACTACATGGAATCATGGAAAAAAATAGATTTTCAGAGTTGAATTAATCCAAATATGTAAAATAATTAAAGCAACACAATAATAACAAAGCTTAGTTTTCCAGGTGATAATACTAAAATATATTTTCGTAACTATTTTAGCGTGAAATAGTTTAGTATTTATCTAAGAAAACGCAAATGTCCACTATAACCAAAAACTGTATTATGTCAGATGACACTAAGCAACATTTATCAAAATGCAGACGATATTTTACTCATTTTTAATTTTGTGGCTCAGCTTTTGAAGCTCAAATGTGGTTAATTTGAAATATTTGCAACTTCATTACTAAACTAATGCTAGCTTTTATGTACTTTGAAATCCAGTGTGTTACAGCACATCTCAATTTTTATTAATCACATTTAAGTGCTCAACAGCCACATGTAACAACTGGCTACAGTATTAGGCAGCACGGACCTGAAAGCTGGCAACAAAGCAGGACTACCGGGCCCAAAATCAATCAAAATAGCACAAAGAATTACTGGCTACATTTATTAAACAAATCTGGAATGTTCTGTCCAGTCCCAATTTTCACTTTCTTGTCTAGTAATTGACAAGAAACCGAACATACAATCATGTCTAAAATTGAATAAAAACAGCAATTCAATAGTATATTCTGACTTAGGGGGTAGGTCTGTATTATTTGTAGAAATTTAAGTGTAAGAAGACAGATGTTTTAATTATTTCAATTTCTGGATACTTAAAACATTCTAGCATATTATAGCAGAATCTGATCATAAGAACAATGATCGTATTTTTGAGGTTAAAGAGAAAAGTATTTTTTAACCTATTAAAGTCATTTATTACTAAACGTTAAGTCCAAAGAAAAATGTAAATTTTGAAATACAAGGCTTTCAAATCTCAAGCTTTAGAATGCTCTTCTCTTGGATGAAAATATGAGTCCAAAATCTAAGATTAGACAATCCCGAAACAAAAAGTTGAAAGTAAAGTTGATACTATACCTAGGAGCACAGGGATGCCTATACTGAGCCTTCTTATTTGTGTGATCTACGTAATAGGTTCCAAATTCTGATGACTCAACTCGCTCCCATCCCGGAGGAAGGCCTTCTCGCTCAAGAGGATGGCTCCAGTGAGTTGTATTTGTGTTATGATCTATATAGTATTTTCTCCCTCTCATTGTCCAGTCCACAGACCAGCCAGGAGGAAGGGGTAAATCTTCAGAACCATGGTTAGTCAAATTTCCTAAAGATGTAGCAGCAACTCTCCCAATACCTATGGGGAAAGAGAAAATGATAGAGAAGAAACAGAACAATTATTCAATGCAAAAAAATGTGCCAGCTAGGAATGTCACATTAACTATCCTGATTGTACTCTGTTTAAATTCATGATTATGTTCATTATGATGGTTTTCATAAAACTAGTCAGTATTACTATCATTTAATTCTACAAAGGGGGAGGAATTAGACTTTGAAATTAGTGGAGGGTTTTTTGGCTGATGCTTCCATCGACAGGCCATACAAACATTTAACTATAGGTTGAGCATCCCTAATCCAAAAATCTGAAATTTGAAATGCTCCAAAATCTGAAACTTCAACAGCTGACATTATGCCACAAATGAAAAATTCCACACTTGACCTTATGTGATGAGTCACAGTGAAAATTCAGTCAAAATTTTGTTTTATACACAAAATTATTTAAAATATTATATAAAACTACCTTCAGGCTATGCATAAAAGGTATAATGAAACATAAATGAATTTCATGTTCAGATTTGAGATCTCTTCTCCAAGACATCTCATTATGTATATACAAATATTCCAAAATAAAAATTAAAAAATCCAAAATCTGAAACACTGCTGGTCCTAAGCATGTTGGGATAAGGGATAATCAACCCGTAGTAGTAAAGCTACTTAAGTATGTATACTGCTGAAAGAAAAGTGGGAAAAAGAAAATCTTCCAATTCAAGATTTGAAATTTCATTCTAAAAAAAATGCAAAAATGAACGAGGTCAAGAGATCGAGACCATGGTGAAACACCGTCTCTACGAAAAAATACAAAAATTAGCTCGGCGTGGTGTTGCGCGCCTGTGGTCCCAGCTACTCGGGAGGCTGAGGCAGAAGAATTGCTTGAATCCGGGAGGCGGAGGTTGCACTGAGCCGAGATTGTGCCACTGCACTCCAGCCTGGCGCCTGGCAACAGAGCAAGACTCTGTCTCAAAAAAAAAAAAAAATAACAACAACAAAAAAAGCAAAAATGAACTTGTAAAACCATTCCCAGTTTATAAATACTTAAAAGTAATCTGGCTGTGCCCTAGAATTATTAAGTAAGTTTAAGATAGCAGGGTGTAAGGTCAACATATAAAAATCAATGAAATATTTATATATTAACTAGCAACCACTGGAAAGAAAAAGTTATTGAGATAATACCATTTTTAATAGCTCCAAAAACTCAAGTATTTACATATAAGTCTAACCAAACATGTGCAGGATCCATATGCTAAAAACTACAAAACATTGATGAAAGAAATATAAAACCTACCATGTTAATGGATTGGAAGATTCAACATAAAGTTAAGATGTCAATTCTCCTGAAATGATCTTTATGTTTAAAGTACAGTAGTCCCTCTTTATCCACAGGAGGATCCATTCCAAGATCCCCAGTAGATGCCTGAAACTGCACATAGTACCTAACCCTGTGTATGCTTTTTTCCTATACATACATACATATGATGAAGTTTAACTTATAAATTAGGCACAGTAAGAAATTAACAGCAATAAAATTGAACAATTATAAAATAATAAAAACTGGGTGAATGTGATCTCTCTCCCTCTCTCTTAAAAGATCTTATTATACCGTATTCATCTATTTTCAGACTGCAGTTGCAGAGGTGACTGAAACTGTGGAAAGCAAAACTATGGATAAAAGGAGACTACTGTCATTCCAATAAAAATTCCAAGGACTGGCCAGGCACGGTGCCTCACGTCTGTAATCCCAGCACTTTGGAAGGCCAAGGCAGATGGATCACAAGGTATGGAGTTCAAGACCAGCATGGCCAAGATGGTGAAACCCTGTCTCTACTAAAAATATAAAAAGTAGCTATGCACAGTGGCAGGCGCCTGTAATCCCAGCTACTCGGGAGCCTGAGGTGGAAAAACTGCTTGAACCCGGGAGGCGGAGGTTACAGTGAGCCGAGATTGGACCACTGCACTCTAGCCTGAACGACAGAGCAAAACTGCATCTCAAATAATAATACCAATGATAATAATTCCAAGTTTCTGTAGATACAGACAGTTGTTAGACAAACAGACTTTAAAATGTATACTGAAAAGCAAAAGAACCAGAGTAGCCAAAACAATTTTTTTTTAAAAAAGGATAAAGTTGAAGGACTCACAATATCTGATTTTTAAGGCTTACTATAAAGCCATAGTAATCGAGACATTGTGGTATTGTCAAAAGAACGGACAGATAAACGGAAGCAGAATCCAGAAGCACACCCACACAGACATGGTCAATTGATTTTTATAAAGGTGAAAGGGTAATAGTGGGGAAAGGTTAGTGTTTCCAACAAATGACGTGGCAACAACTGGACATCCATATACAAAAAACCTAATCACAACCTATACCTCCACCTTTTACACAAATTAACTCAAAATGGATCATATATCTAAATGGAAAACTATAAAGCTTTTACAAGAGAAAAATAAATTTTTTGAGCTTAGTTTAGACAAAGAGGTTTTTTTTTTTTTTACCATGATACTGAAAGTTCAACTCATAAAGAAAAAATACTGATTAAATTTAACTCTATCAAAATTAAAAACGTTTGTGAAAGACACTAAGAGAAAGAAAATCAAGCTGTAAACTGAGAGAAAAATATTTGCAAATCATGTATTAGCCAAAAAAGTTTGACCTAGAATATATGAAGAACTCTCAAAACTCAGCATTAAGTAAACAACCCTGAGCCTGGCGCAGTGACACAAACCTTTAGTTAAACGTACTTAGGAACCTGAGGTAGGAGGGTTACTTGAGCCCAAGACTTCAGGGCTGTGGCACACTATCATCACGCCTGGAAAAGCTACTATACGCCTGTCTGTGCAACAGAGCGCAACTCCTTCTCTCAAAACAAAAACAAAAACAGAAGAAAACAACCCAGTTAAAAAAAATGGGTAAGAATTTTTAACAGGCACTTCACCAAAGACAACATATTGATGGTGAACAGCACATGAAAAAAATGCTCAGGATCACAATTAGCCGTGAGAGAAATGCAAATTAAAACCATAATGAAATGACAATACACATCTATGAAAATGGCCAAAAAACCAAACGAAACCTGACAATATAAGTTCTTTTGCGGATATAGAACAACTGGCATGCCCATACACTGCTGGTGCGAATGCAAAATGCTATAGTCACTCTGGAGAACAGCTTAGCAATTTCTTATAAAGTTAAACATATGGTATTCATATGCTACAGCAATCACATTCCCAAATATTTACCCTCGAGAAATCAGAAGTCATCTTCATACAAAATCCTACTCGTGGACATTTACAATGACTGTATTCATATTTGCCCCAAAGTGGAAACGCCACACGTGACTTTTCACAGAATGGATAAAGCAACTGTGCTACGACTGTACAGTGAAATCTGAACAAAATGCAACTAATTATCCATATATGCAAGAATCTCAAAGATGAACCTCAGAAGTATCATGCTGAGGGAGAGCAGTCAGTCTCAAGTGGCTACAAATTGTACGAGTCCATTTTTATGAGATTCTTGCAAAGGCAAAACTACTAGGACAGAAAACAGTGATTGCTAGGAACGGGGGGTGAGGGACAGGAGTTGACTATAAGAGGACAACATAAGGGAATTTTGGAAGGTGATAAAAATGTTCTATATTCTCATTATGCAGTCATTGCATGAATGTATACATTACTATGCAGAACTGTGTAACTTGAAAAAAAGTTACATTTACTATATTTTTTAAAAGAATAACCTGGCTGTATAATTTTATTCTCACACAAGAATACTAATAGCATATGTATAATAAATCACCCTAAAACTCAGTGGCTTAAAACAAGAAGTATTTATTTGGTTCAATATGGCTGAGCTCAGTAAGTTTCTCCTTGATATTTGGTACAAGTTATTTTCAATGTCTCATTACCTGATAAAAGTTATCTCTTGTGTAACTTCCAGCATGAAGCCCCAATAATGATCAGACCTCGATTTCTTCTCTGACTTAAGCTGCCTTTTTTTTTTTTTTTTTTTTTTGAGACAGTCTCTCGCTCTGTCACCCAGGCTGGAGTTCAGTCGTGCGATCTCGGCTGCCCGCAACCTCCGCCTCCCAGGTTCAAGCGATTCTCCTGTCTCAGCCCCCTGAGTAGCTGGGATTACAAGCGCACACTGCCATGCCCAACTAACTTTTTGTATTTTTAGTAAAGACAGGGTTTCACCGTGTTCTTCAGGCTGGTCTTGATCTCTTGACCTCGTGATCCGCCCGCCTTGGCCTCCCAAAGTGCTGGGGTGACAGGCGTGAGCCACCATGCCCAGCCTTAAGCTGCTATTTTTTTTTTTTTACCCCTACTTCACTCTTTTCCAGCTACACTCACCTCCTGGATGCCGTTCTCAAACATGACAGGCACTGGCTGTTTAGTCTCCCTAGAACATTCTTCCTTCAGATCCTCTTGGCTCACTCTCACCCTCTTCCAGCCTCTTCTCAAAACGTCTCAATGAAACTTATTCTTACTATTGCAATCTACATCTCCTGAGATTCTACTTACTGTTTTACTTTTTTTAAAAAAGCACTTGAACCTTTTAGCTTATTATATAATTTTAGTTTGTTTTTTATCCTACAAGAATCCCACAAGGAAGATTCTTAGGACAGTAATCTTTGTTTTATTCCCAGATCTATCTCCAGACTCTAGAACAGTGTCTACAGAATAAAGCACATAGGGAGTGTTCAGTAAATAAGCTGCAGTAATAAATAGTGTGGTATTTGTGTAGGAGACACATACATCAATGAGACAGAAACTATATAAGTATCTTCCTTGATTTTTGGACTTATTTTGCCTCTTTCTCTCCCCCATTTTACTAATTCTGAAATGATGATTTTTTTTTACAATCAAGAGAATAAATTTGTTAGCCACACTAGGCAGCAAATACAGATGTATTATGATTTCTGGTACATGTTCAAACACAGTCCTAGGAAGACAGTACCTGGTTCATACTGTTATTACTCCTCATTATTTGTAATGGTTGCACCCCAGACAAAATTTTAACATAAATTTGAATCCTTGTCCCTTAAGGGTACAAAGATACAGCATTTAAATGAAAAGTCAGTGTGTTAAGACTGCCAGTCAACCCAAGGCCCTAACCGCCAAATTTAGAATATCTCAGAACGGTCAAAGTAAGACTGACTGGGTGACCACTGAGGTGTGAAGGAGTACCATGCCAGAGCAAAACATCTATTAGTGAAAAGTTCCCAGCTGACTTTGAAAAGCTTTTAAAATTACAGTTGGCTGGAAACTAAGGCAAAATGAAAACATCAAGTTTACCTTTAAGGAAAGGCAAAAAAGACCCCAGTGACAAAAGGTAATTTAGAAGAAACTTTAAAATTAAGGTAAATGCATCAATTCAAACCTAGATTCTAATAAGGATATGTAAGTTTATGGATAAATACAGGTTATTGGCAGGTGGTTTAAGAAACTGTATTTAAATACAAAATATAACACATATGCATAAGGCTAGTCACTGCAGCAACATCTATAGTAGCAAAAGGCTAGAAATCAACCAAATGTCCACTAATAGCAAACTGGATGATACACAATTACACACACAGAACAGAGTACTATACTATATAGCTGTAAACATGAATAAAGATGATTTCTATTTATTGCCCTGGAGTAAGATTTGGGCTGTATTACGTGAAAAAAAAACAAAATAAGAGCTGGGTGCGGTGGCTCACACCTGTAATCCCAGCACTTTGGGAGGCCAAGAAGGGCAAATAACCTGAGGTCAGGAGTTCAAGACCAGCCTGACCAACATGAAGAAACCCTGTCTCTACTAAAAATACAAAAAATAGCCAGGTGTGGTGGTGCATGCCTGTAGTCCCAGCTACACGGGAAGTTGAAGCAAGAGAATCACTTGAACCCGGGAGATGGAGGCTGAA
Organism: Cacajao melanocephalus; assembly: GCA_963573385.1. NCBI lineage: Eukaryota > Metazoa > Chordata > Mammalia > Primates > Pitheciidae > Cacajao > Cacajao melanocephalus. The sequence continues at coordinate 36,503 of CAUYLG010003859.1, forward strand.
GTGAGCCGAGATTGCACCCTTGCACTCCCCAGCCTGGGCAACAAGAATGAAACTTCATCTCAGAAAAAGAAAAAAAAAGAGTCTGGATAGTATACAACCATATATATATATATATATATATATATATATATATATATATATATATGTAGTAGCCAGCCAATAAAGTGGCCCTGGGTCCCAATTTTCCCCATCCTCCCGGTATTCACACCCTTGTCTGTGTGACCAATAGTTCATGGCAGAAAGGATGGGGTGTGACTTCTGAGATTAGGATATAAAAGACTGTGCAGCTTCTGTCCTGGTCAAGTGTACTTGCTCTCTCATCACTCGCTCTGGAGGAAACCAGATACCATATCATAAGAAGCCCACGTAGTGAGGAACTGAAGCCTCCTGCTAACAGCCTTGTGACTGTACTTAGAAGTGGATCTTTCAGCTGGGTGCAGGGGCTCACACCGGTAATCCCAACACTTTGGAAGGCCAAGGTGGGTAGATCACCTGAGGTTAGGAGTTTGAGACCAGCCTGGCCAACATGGCAAAACCCTGTCTCTACTAAAATTACAAATATTAGCTGGGTATGGCAGGACATGCCTGTAGTCCCAGCTACTCAGGAGGCTGAGGCAGGAGAACACTTGAACCTGGAGGATGGAGGATGCAGTGAGCCAAGATTGTGCCACTGCACTCCTGCCTGGGTGACAGAGACACTGTCTCACCCTGCCTCCCCGCAAAAAAAAGAAATATGGATATTTCGGCCCTGGCGAAACCTTCAGATAACTGCAGCCCCAGCTGATATGTGGACTGCAACTTATGAGAGATCCTGAGTCAGAATGACCTGGCTAAGCCACTTCCAAAATCCTGACCCACAGGAACTGAAATAACCAATGTTTATTGTTTTATGCCAATGAGTTTGGGAGTAATGTGTTTTACAGGTAGAGAAACCTAATACTATATATATATGAATGAAAGAGAAGAATATGAATACATATTATATGTATTTGCATCTATTTTTATAAAATGTTGCAATGAAGTATGTAACAAAAATTAATGAAATTGGTATTTACAGGGGGAAGAAGGAAATAGGGTAGAAGAGGACAGGGATAGAACTAATTTTCTAAATGTACTCTGTTTTATAGTTTTGATTTTGCAGCCTTTTAAATATCCTGTGTAACTTCCAAACAAAATTAAATCAAAATTTAGAAAAAGCAATCCCTAAAAAGTAAAAACAAAATGAAGCAAACGAATCTAAGTGTGCATCAAGTAGCCAAAGCACACTACAAAAAAACTGTTCAAAGTGAATTTTATTTATTATTTATTGTTATTTATTTTTGAGACAGGGTCTCACTCTGTCACCCAGGCTGGAGTGCAGTGGCATAATTATGGCTCACTGCAGCCTCAAACTCATGGGCTCAAGCAATCCTCCCACTTCAGCCTCCTGAGTAGGTGGGACTATGGGCACACACCACCAAGCCCGGCTAATCCTTTTTAAAAAATTTTTTTTAAAGACAGGGTCTCACTATGTTGCCCAGGCTGGTCTTAAAACTCTTAACACTCAAGCATTCCTCCCATTATGGCCTCGCAGTGTGCTGGGATTACAGGAATGCACCACTGTGTCCAGCCTAAAGGGAATTTTCAACACAATAAATTGTATTTCCTGATCAGGAAATATCCTAAATTTAAAAAACAAACTACAGGCTGGGTATGGTGGCTCACACCTGTTATCTCAGCACTTTGGGAGGCTGAGGCAGGCAGATCACAAGGTCAGGAGATCTAGACGATCCTAGCTAACGTGGTGAAACACTGTCTCTATTGAAAATACAAAACATTAGCTGGGCATGGTGGCACATACCTGCAGTCCTAGCTACTTGGGAGGTTGAGACAGGGGAATTGCTTGAACCTGGGAGGCGGAGGTTGCAGTGAACTGAGATTATGCCACTGCACTCCAGCCTGGGCAACAGAGCGAGACTCCATCTCAAATTTAAAAAAAATAAACTATGAAGAAATCTTGTTTTATTCAGTAATCATACTGTCGACAGTATTTTTAAAGCTAGTTATGCTATAGATAAAGCAAATGAATAGTTATGTCATTGTCAACAGGAACCAAGATTTTCAGCATGAGAAAAAAATAAAAATGTAAGGCAAAAAGAAGGTAGCTTAATATGAATGTACTTACTGCCACCAAACTGTACACTTAACAATGGTTAAGATGGTAAATTGTTGTGTATTTTATAATAATTAAACATTTTTTAAAAAAGTAAAAACTTGTAAATCTTAAATGCAAACAATATGAACTCATAATGAATTTCTTTTTCCAGAAAGCAACAAAATATATTTCCTAGACATACCCAATAAAAAGGTCTACATGCATTAACCCACCCAATAGCAATGAGTACAGGTGTGTGATCCCTGAATACTACTACCCCATCGAAAGGAACCAAGGATCCTTAGACAAATGGTTGAGTCCAGCACTGAGGCAGAAAATGCACAATATGAGCCTGAAACATCTAGTCACATTAGAATGCAAAGAGAAATAAAAAAGAACCAACCTTGAAGGGGCTCCTGCCACCAAAGAAGGAAAAATTTAAATATCAAAAGGAATTATCACACAAATAATTAAAACATGAGTCTTAAAAATCTTAAAATCTACCAGTTCATCTTGAAGGAATGGCTTCTGGGTCAGAGAAAATACATGATAAAATGGAACATGAGAAAAACATCAAGACTTTTTTTCGAAATGGAAAAAAGAAAAGGCCTGGCGTGGTGGCTCACGCCTGTAATCCCAACACTTTGGGAGGCCAAGGTGGGTGGATCACCTGAGATCAGGAGTTTGGGGCCAGCCTGGCCAACATAGTGAAACCTTGTCTCTACTAAATACATAAAAATTAGCCGGACGTGGTGGCACGCACCTGTGATTCCAGCAACTCAGGAGGCTGAGGCAGGAGAATTGCTTGAACCTGGGTGATGGAGGTTGCAGTGAGCCAAGACAGTGCCACTGCACTCCAGACTGGGTGACAGAGCAAGACTCTGTCTCAAAACAAAAAATTGAAAAAAACAAAACAAAACAAAACTGAGGTATAATCAACAAAACATTTTGTACTCCTCAAAACTGTCAGGGTCATAAAAAAACAAAAAACTGAGAAACTAGCACTGATTAAAGACGACTAAAAACATATAATTAAGTGCAATGCAGTACACTCTGGTATGAATCCTAGAACAGAAAATGAACATTAATTAAAAAAAAAACTGATAAAATCCAAATAAAGCTTGGAGTTAAAAAAAAATCCATGAGTTCATCGTTACTTTTGTAGGCAGCTAGAGTATCAATTCATTATTCTCAATCAACAAACAAAGGAAAAGATTTAGCATTTAACTCATCTTTCCTATATGAACAGCAACCAAATCATTGATCAAGTCCTTAATTATGAAAGTCCAACTAATAAATACAGAAGAAATGACAGAATTCAAGTATCACAATTTGCAACACTTAATGGAATACAGACATACTTTGGAGATATTTCAGGTTTGGTTCCAGATCACTGCAATAAAGTGAATATTGCAATAAAGTAAGTTATGTGAATTTCGTTGTTTCCCAGTGAATATGTTACTTTTACAACATACTGTACTCTATTAAGTGTACAATAGCATTATATCTTTAAAAAAAAGTAGAGATCTTAATAAAAAAAATAATTCACTGCTAAAAAAAAATGCTGATGATTTTCTGAGCCTTTAAGTCAGTTCACAGCATCTTTTTGCTGGTGGAGGGTCCTTTCTCCATATTGATGGCTGCTGACCGCAGGGTGGTGGTGTTTGAAGGCTGGGGTAGCTGTGGCAATTTCTTAAAGTAAGACAACAACGAAGTTTGCTCCATCAATGGACTTTTGCTTTCATGAAAGATTTTTCTGTAGCATGTGTGCTGTTTGATAGCATTTTACCCACAGTAGCATTTCTTTCAAACTGGCGTCAGTCCTCTCAAATTCCTCTGTTACTTTTGTCAACTAAAGTTAATATCCTAAATTAGTCATTTCAACAATATTTACAGCTTCTTCACCATGAGTATATTCTATTTCAAGAAGCCACTTTCTTTGCTCATCCATAAGAAGCAACTCCTCATCTGCTCAAGTTTTATCATGAGACAGCAGCAATTCAGTCACACCATCGGGCTCCACTTATTTTAGTTTAGTTTCACATATGAGTGCAATTCCTTGTGGTGCCCCAAAACAATTACAATAGTAACATCAGCAATCACTGATCACAGATCACCATAACAGGCAGAAATGAAAAAAGTCTGAAATATTGTGAGAATTACCAAGATATGACACAAAGACATGAAATGAGCATGTGCTGTTGGAAAAACGACACCAACAGACTTGCTTAACACAGGACTGCCACAAACCTTCAATTTGTAAAAAACACAATAGAGCAAAGCAAATAAAATGAGGTATTCCTGCAATAGTGCTAGCCAATGATCATTAATGGCTGCCAAAAACCAGTAATAGGTGAAAGGCTTATGAAGAACTTCATGATGGATGAATCAAGCTGACATCTGTACCCATGACTGCATCTTAACATCACAGAAAGACAAATCAGTCATTATATGTCACTGGAACGTATGCAATATAATGTACACAACATTATCTATGAAGTATTCTGGCAAAAAGGACGCAAGAACAAAAACAGACTAAAGATCACCCTTGTTTAGTACCCTTTGAAAAGAAAGCTAACATATAATTTTTAAAAAGACAGTGACAACAGAACAGAACAAAACAAGACTTTTGGTGACAATGATCCAGACTGAGTGCTGTGGCACATGCCTGTAATCCCAGCTCTTTTGGAGGCCAACATGGGCAGACGGATTGAGCTTGGGAGTTTGATCAGCCTGGGAAACATAGTGAAACTCAATCTCTACTAAAAATACAAAAAATACAAAAGAAAGCTAACATACAATTTTTAAAGAGATAGTGACAATAGAACAGAACAAAACAAGACTTTTGGTGAAACTGACCTAAGCTTCTATTAAACTCTAAATGAAGGTTTAATATGTACAGCTTAAACAACTTCAGTACTTAAAAATATTTAAACAAAAAGAAGCCAATGTATGAAACACATGTTCGTAGCAAATGACTTTAAGATCACATGTAGAAACACACAATTACTTTATACTCTGATATGTTTATTATTTTAAAAAGGCTCTACAGTCAAAACGAAGAATAGCAATGTAACAATTTTTTAATATACAGTCAATTCAGTGTATTTATATTGAGATATTTATAAAAGCCATAATATTTTGGCTAACAGAGGTACCCTCAGGAAATATCTAATAGAAATAAATTTCTAAATACAGTATTATTAAAAATGAAAGCTTTTCTTTTTTTTTTTTTTTTTAGATGGAGTATAGCTTTGTCAGGCAGGCTAGAGTACAGTGGTACAATCTTGGCTCACTACAATTTCCACCTCCTAGGTTCAAGCGATTCTCCTGCCTCTGCCTCCTGAGTAGCTAGGATTACAGGCATATGTCATCGTGCCTGGCTAATTTTTGTATTTTTAGTAGAGACGGGGTTTTACTGTGTTGGTGAGGCTGGTATTGAACTCTTGACCTCAGGTGATCCACCCGCCTTGCTCTCCCAAAGTGCTAGGATTACAGGTGTGAGCCGCAACACCCGGCCTAAAAACAAAAGCTTTTATAGCAATCAAAAACTCTACAGGTTTAGAGATTATTAAAGTTTGTGGCAATTTCATCTATTTAGAAAATCCGTATTTCCATATATGTACTGAACTTGCCTAAATCTATAACCATGTGTATTTTTACATTTAAACAACATTAGGTACCAAAAACTATATTAGAAGTATAAATTTGCAATTAATATTAGAGGAAGTACAAAGACCTCTCCGTAAAAACTCCTATTTTTAAAGCCTAACAATTTGATAAAGGAACCATAAGTACCCAAAGTTGCAAATAGCCTCATCAGCTTTACCAACACTATTATAAAACCCCAATGCCCTGGTGGCACGTGCCTGTAGTCCCATCTAGTCGGGAGGCTGAGGCAGAGCAATCGCTTGAATCCAGAAGGCAGAGGATGCAGTGAATGGAGATCACCCACTGCACTCCAGCCTGGGCGACAGAGTGACAGGCTATCCCGAATAAATAAATAAATAAATAAATAAATAAATAAATAAATAAATAAAACCCCAATGCCCTGTAAAAGGCATGATTCCTAAACTTTTTAGAGGTATCTATTAATAATTTCAAAACATAAACCGGCTGTATTTTCTGAAAGTGCAATTTTTTTTTTCAAATTATGATTTGGGATAATTTTGTAAAATTTGAGATAAATGTACAGTACAAAATAATGCAAACTACTGTTCTAAAGCATAAAGCATTAATAGTAATAAAACAGGTCTAGCAGATTAAAAAAAGAAAAACATAAAAATAAAAAAGCTGGGCTGGGCCCCGTGGCGCACGCCTATAATCCCAGCACTTTGGAAGGTGAGGTAGGTGGATCACCCGAGGTCAGGAGTTCGAGAGCAGCCTGACCAACATGGTGAAACCCCATCTCTACTAAAAGCAAAAAAAAAAAATTAGCCAGGTGTGGTGGTGCATGCCTGTAATCCCAACTACTTGGGAGGCTGAGGCAGCAGAATAGCTTGAACCCGGGAGAAAGAGGTTGCAGTGAGCCAAGATTGTGCCATTGCACTTCAGCCTGGGCAACAAAGGTAACCCTATTTAAAATGAATAAATAAGTAAGTAAGTAAGTAAGTAAGTACATTAGTTATGTCAAGCTCTAATACATCGTTCCTCCAGTCTGAGTTCAGCCAGAAAGCTGAAAACTTCAAAAACCAATATACCAACTATGTGGGAAAAGTATGAAAGAACACAAAACACTCACTTTTACAAAGCAAATGTGCAGTTATGGATGTGCATTCTATCCCTAGCCCTTTACCTATTTCATAGTCAAAACTGCTCTGGGAGGTAGTACTATTACCACCAATTTGCAGATGAGAAAAAAGGTTCAAGTGAATTATTTTACCAGTGGTCACACAAGTGGTATAAGGTCAAATGACAAACCTACTACTAACCATGTAATCTTAGCAACAAAAAAATCAACTGCTATTTATTCTTTAAAGAAAAATATGACTTCCACTAGGAAAAGAAAAAGCAAGCCACCAATTAGGAACCAAATCAGTGGGAAAAAATGAGAACTTCAGTTTCTGAGTGACAAGAACAAAATTAGCTTTCCATAATTTCAATTAGTCCTTGAAAGTAACAAACTGCATTCATAATGAATCCTCAAAACAGATTCTATTTGCAAGAATTAACTGCACAAACACCTTCTATTAAGTAAAACATTCATGCAGTAAACGTATGATTAGTCAAAGACACAGAAAAAGTATTATTTTCTCTCTCTACCACGCTTTCAGTAGATGTGCCAAAAAACTTAATCACAGACAACCAGACATATTTATGAGATCTACCATTATGGATAAAACTCAAATAGGCTGGTTTCCAAATTCTGTAGTGGCTACAGAGAATAAAATGGATCTAGAGCTCTAATAAAGTTCCACAGGGTCCATAGTAATGGATACTACACATAATCAAGATGTTGGTAAAGAGGTCTACGTATTAAGCCCAGCCATCTGCTTTCTCTCTTTCTCTGCAAAATAATTACAAACAAGGTGGTGTCTCTAAAGATTATCAACCGCCGCCCCCCCCCGCCCCACCCCTGAAAAGATTCTGGTTACACAAATATTTACACATTACCAGAATAATTGCAAATCCAGTATTTTTGGGTAAAGCTCATACTTTTCAGTTTGATTTTTGGATCCTGATTACTTTAGCCATCTTTAAACATTTAAAAATGTTTTCCAAAGTTTGTTACTTAAAACTTCGCAGAACTACAATTTAAATGCAAAACAAAGGAATTCAGTCTGCCTTTAGTATGCCAACTAAAGACTTCCTGTTAACAGCAGGATTCCTTCCTTTGGCACATACAGTAAGTGCGTGACTGGTATGTGGCCAAGAACATTATTTTCTAATCTGAAAGTAGGCTCTAAAACTTTGACATTATACAACTTGTTTTTGTGCTCCTACTAAATACAATAAAATGAATTTAACCATTGATATAAGGTGTTTCCTGAAAATCTAATAACTAATTGGCAGGAATTACTTCTGCCACTAAGTCACTGCAAAACAAATTTTCCAACCTTTTTATGCTTATGACAATCAAAATGGACTGTTTGTGAAAATAAATCTGTCTATAGCACATCTCTACTCTCCTACAAACTTTCTCCTTTCTATTCAAATTCCTTGAGCCCTATTCAGCATAAATCCTAAAAATGTTTCAACTTTTCTCAAGGTGAATTCAAAAACTTGCAGCTGCTGTCTCACATTCAGATTTTTCCCTTCTGGAAAAGGCAGTTACTAATAGGCTTTTCTGTTTGGCATGTAATTGGTTATTAATCTTTCCCTGCAACTTAAGAGATTCCTTCAAAAAAAGTACTATTTTTTTCTAGACGGTAAAACATTACATCTGTATTGCCCTGATAAAAATTAATGTTATCAAATCAAGTCTGTCAAGCAATGTGTCAACTGCTGTAAAGAACCTTTTTTTTTTTTTTTGGTTGGGGGAGATACCTTATTGCCAGAAAGATTCTTCAACTATCTGCAACCTTCTTTAAGCCTAACACAATCTGATTATTAAAGAGCCCTGGGTGAGACTTAGAACACAAAGGTCTACTGTCTCATTAAAACAAAGTCTTGGCTATTCCATGAAATCAGATCTTATTTTTACATATGTGTGTTCCAATAAAACTTTATAAAAGCAGGAGGCAAGTCTATTTGGCCCATGGGTGTAGCTTGCTGACTCCTGCTGTAACTTCCCTCATAAAATTGAAAACACCCTTAAGATTAAACAGGGGCGTGAATTTTGGTAAAATATTTTCCTTCTCTCTTTTCCCTCCTCCATGCATGATTGCTTACAACTAGTCATTTCGACAAATGACAGTCACTAATAATTATCTTTCTGTGGTAGCCCCTGGGTAGGCTGCCGATAAGATTAATGAACTTGTTTCTTTTTAAAGAACAATGATCCAGACTGGGTACTGTGGCACATGCCTGTAATCCCAGCTCTTTTGGAGGCCAAGGCGGGCAGACTGCTTGAGCTTGGGAGTTTGACCAGCCTGGGCAACATGGTGAAACTCAATGTCTACTAAAAATACAAAAAGTCAGCCAGGTGTGGTGGTGCACGCCTGTAGTCCCAGCTACTGAGGAGGCTGAGGTGGGAGGATCGCTTGAGCCCAGGAGGTTGAGGCTGCAGTGAACTGTGATCCTGCTACTGCACTATAGCCTGGGCAACAGGGCAAGATTCTGTCTTAAAAAAATAAAAGAGAACAAAAGAACAATGATCCTAGATCACACAGACCCCTTTGATGGTTTCCAGAAGTTGGACTGACCAAAGAAGAGGCCAGGCCACTTTGGTCACTGTTGATCTCACCTCCTGCAAACTTTTCTGCCAAACTATAGGTCTAGTTAAACAGTAACCTGCCATATTTTCCCAGCTTTCTTTCCATAGTAACTGGCAGTCACAAACACTATTGTAAAACCTAAGACGGATCTTTGAGACATTTTTCAGACTTTGCTTACAAGTGCAACAACTGACACCAACTGGACCAGTGTTCCGTGAACTCAACCAAGGAACTGACTTGGTTTTGTGACTCCCCTTTTTCCCAGGAACTGATTCAGTGCATGAAGACAGCTTTGACAACCCTACAATTTCATCCCAGACCATTCAGCAGCACCCATCCCCTTGCCCCTCATCTGCCAAATCATCTTTTAAAAACCCTGGCTTCTAAAGTCTTGCGATGACACCTCTGAGAAACATTTCCCATCTTCGTTACTCAGCTGCCTTGCGATAAACTCCTCCTTCTTTATACTATCTGCTGTCTCAGTGTTCAGCTCTACTTGGATAGCAGACAAGAGCCCAGTCAGGTGGTAACACTGTATTATAGCATTTTTTGGATACATAATGTTTGCACATATTTATGAGGTACATGTGATATTTTGTTATATGTACAAAGTGTGTAATGACCAAATCAGGGTACAGTATCCATCACCTTGAGTATTTGTCATTTCTATGTGTTGGGAACATTTCAATTCCTCTCAGATTCTAGCTATTTCAAAATGTTAACTGTAGTCACCCTACTCCGCTATCAAACCTTAGAATTTATTCCATCTAACTGTATGTTTGCACCCATTAATCTATCTCTCTTTATCTCCCCTCCCATCCTTCCCAGCCTTTGATATTATTTTACTTTCTATCTCCATGAAATCAATGTGTTTCACTCCCACATATAAGTAAGAACACAACACACTTGTCTTTCTGTGCCTGATTTCCCTTAACATGGGAACCACCAGTTCCATCCAAGTTGCTGCAAATGACATGATAAACATGGGAGTGCAGGTATTCCTCTGATATACTGATTTATTTTCCTTTAGAGACCAAGGGACTGCAAGATCATATGGTAGTTCTGTTTTTAGTTTTCTGAGAAATTTCCAAACTGTTTTCCATAGTGCCTATACTATTAATAACATTCCCACCAACAGTCTATAACAGTTGCCTTTTCTTCACACTCTCACCAATAGTACATTTTTTGTCTTTTTATTAATAGCCATTCTAACTGGGGTAAGGTATCTCACTGTGGTTCTGACTTACATTTCCCTGATAATTAGTGATGTTGCACATTTTTTCACATACCTGTTGGCCATTTTATGTCTTCTTTTGAGAAATGTCTATTCACATCTTTTGCCCACTTTTTAATGGAATTGTTTTTCTTACTGTTGGCTTCCTTGCATATTCTGGATATTAGTCCCTCGCTGGATGCATCTTTTGCAAACATTTTCTCCTATCCAATAGGCTGCCTCTTCATTCTATTGTTTTCTTTACTATGCAGAAGGCTTTTAATCTACTCTCATTTGTCTATTTCTTTTAATACAGTCCCATTTGTCTATTTCTTGTTTTTGTTGCCTGTGTTTTTGAGGTCTTAGCCATAAAATCTTTGTTAGACCGATGTCCTCAAGTGTTTCCCCTACATTTTTTTCTAGTAGTTTTATAATTTCAGGTCTTAAGTCTTTAATCCATCGTCAGTTGAATTTTGCATGTGGTGAGAGACAAGGGTAAGGTTTCATTCTTCTGCATATGGATATCCAATTTTTCCAGCATTGTTTATTGAAAAGGGTGTCCTTTTCCCAGTGTACGTTCTTGTTGCTTTTGCAAAAAAATCAGTTGGCTGCAAATATGTGAATTTATTTCTGCATTACCTATTTTGTTCCATGGGTCTATGTGCCTCTTTCTATATCAATGCTATGCTATTTTGGTTATGATAGCCTTTGAAGACAGGTAGTGTGATGCTTCTAGCTTTTCCTGTTTGCTCAGGGTTACTTGGGCTATTTGGGCTCCTTGTTGGTTCTGCAGAATTTTAGGATTGTTTTATTTCTGTGAAAATTGACTGGTATTTTAGGCCGGGCGCGGTGGCTCACGCCTGTAATCCCAGCACGTTGGGAAGCCAAGGCAGGTGGGTCACGAGGTCAGGAGTTCGAGACCAGCCTGGTCAAGATGGTGAAACCCTGTCTCTGCTAAAAATACAAAAATTAGCCCAGTGTGGTAGCAGGCGCCTGTAATCCCAGCTACTCAGGAGGCTGAGGCAGGAGAATCGCTTGAACCCGGGAGGCAGGGGTTGCAGTGAGCCGAGATTGCACCACTGCACTCTAGCCTGGGCGACAGAGCAAGACTCTGTCTAAAAAAAAAAAGAAGAAGAAAAAGAAAAATGACTGGTATTTTAACAGGAATTGTACAGAATATGTAGATTACTTTGGAAAATATTGTCATTTTAATGATGTTAATTTTTCTGATCTACAAGCATGTCCTTCAAACCCCATTAGTGGCTAAGTCCCATTTGTTTTTGAGCTCTTCAATTTCCTTCATCAGTGTTTTGAAATCTTATTTTTTTTAAATGACATACTTGAATTTGAAAACTGATAATTAACTTTTACTTTATTTTAAAGTTGTGACTGGAAAGTTGTTTTAAAGTCTGTTTTTAAACTTATAAAAATTATGTCAAATTGCTCCTAAGGATGAGTAGAGATTTAGTTCTGATAGTATTTCCTCGACTATATTTTACAAATTAGATTTTCAAAACCAAAGTTTAACTTATTAATTCTTCATATTTATATACTTAAAGCTCAGGTACAAAAGTATTACAAGCTTTCAGTGATGTCTGCAACATAGATGGGAAAGATGAATGCAAAAAATAACACATATTCTATAGTAACAGTAAACATAGCTATTTCTGTTCCCCCTCAGCTACCAAAAACTCTCTTAAGTCTCCAAATTTAAAACCTCTGGGTTCATTCACTCATTCAGCCATTTATTTTTGTGAGCATCTGTTGGGCAGTCACGTGCTGTGCTAATCCTATCTGATTCTTCCCTCTCCTTTGTCCTTCAAACCCCATTAGTGGCCAAGTCCCATTAATGTGGGCATGACCCACTTCTTCCCCTTTCCAAATTTCTTAAGCACAGGTCAAGCCCTCATTAACCACTGAATATGCACCCAATGGAAGAGTATGCAGTCATTAAAACTACTCATAAAAAGTATACAACATGAAGAAAATCATTCAAGTAAAAATCAAGAACAGAAAACTATACAAAATATTATATAATCACATCAATGTAAAAAAACAATTTGGCATGGAAAAAAATGAAGAAAACAATATACTAAGATCTCTAGTGGATGGGTATCTTGCCTTTACTTTTCTGCATTTTGCAAATTTCCTATAATAAGCAGTTATTATTCTAGAAGAAAATATAAATGAGCTTTATTTTTAAAACGATTTTAGTTAGATAAATTATTCCTGAGGTTCAGAGCTGCATTATCAGAAACAACCAAAATAAACACTCAAGCATGCAATTGTCTTAATCCTTTAACCTAATTCTTTAAAAATTAAAAGGTGCTCACCCATGGCTCTTACTGCATTTTTACATGCCAAGAAAACCTCTGCTTTTAATGTTCCAGTGAGACTCTGATGTCAGCTTTCATCAAATAAGTTGTTCTTACCAACTATTCCACATTATTTAAAACTTCAGTGATTTGCTTTCTCCGAAAGTCGAATTCTCATTTTTCCTTCAAAAGTGTCCCAGAATTGCCTTTTTCTATTACCACTAGTACCCACTGGTACCTGCAATCCTCTTTTCTCTAGGAATCTACCCTTAATTCTAGTACAAAACTAATCTTTAAACACTGCTTTCATAGAATCACTTGTCTTTTTGAAATGTGCAGTAACTTCCACTTGACTCAAATCTAAGCCTATTGTTGAACCACAAATCTCATTCCACGTTACATCTGATTTCTTCAAACCAGGCAGAACTACACTGTTCTTTAGATTTAAACCAGGCCTACTCTGTTTTCATTGTGTTATTCCCAATTTTCCACATAAAATGTCCTTCTTCTGGCCCCTGTTCATCTAAAGGCCAAGCTCAGGGCCCAGTCCAAGTCGTACCTCTTCCATGAATCATCTCTTTAAGTATTCCAGCCTATACTGATATCTCTTCTGACTCCCTGTTGCACTCACAGTTAGTATCACAAAGTATAACAACTGCTCTGTGACCACTGTGTATAGATTGGTTTTGTTTCACCAAAGAAGGTACCAGACAAATAAGGTACCAGAAAGCTGAGACCAACAGGCCCAAGGAAAACGCCAGACACATAAACAATTAATACTAAATGAATAAATTTTTCTACAGTCAAAATACTAATGCTCCGAAACATTTTTTAAGCCACCTTATTTGAAGTTATGTGGGCCAAAAAGTAAATCTGTCTCACATTTTATTTTTATCCTGCCAAAATTTAAAGTCTATTACTTGGTAGAAAAAAACAATCAGACAAGAAAGTTTAATTTTCTTCTTGCTTCATTTTATCTAGTAAAACCAGGACTTTAGGAATAAAGTAGAACTGCACATTTCTCGAATCTCTTCTGCTTCTTTCAGAAGTATCTCCAAGTCAGAAGATATAAAAAGTACCTGACTTTCCTTCATTATATGGTAATTTTTTTGCCTGTTACAAAAAGAACAATAAAAAGACACGCTCAACACAACCGTATGACAGTAAGTCTTTCTGATCAACTCAGGAAAGAATTCTTGAACTACTAAACCAGTTTTGTTCAGAGAAAAAGTGCAGGATCTAGCGAAGTAATGTACTTGCTCATGGTATCACTGAGCATGCCCAATTCTTCCTATTCTTTTTCCCAAGTTTAAGTCTAGTGTCTCTGAAGACGTACCCTTCCCATTATTCTACCAAATCTGAACATAAATTCAACCCAACTGGAGACATTAAATTCTCCAGGTTTTGAAGAGTCACTGCATTAAGGGTCTAGACAGCCTTGAGATAAGTACCAGGTTTATACAACATAAGGTAATAAAATAAATGAACACAAGAACTCTTTCATTCAGTGTAGATTAACAACTATTTGCACACAGGATTAAGCAAGACTAGCAAAGTAGAAAAGTATTTTGGAGGAGTATTTGTTTGCATCCCAAGAAAATCTAGAAAAGAACATCTTTTTAACTGACATGTCAATAAACTACTATATTATTTATATGTTAAGCTACCTGAAGCATGCCTCCCCTGATTCTGAGGCATTCTTTGGAAGAGATCATGGTTGTATTCATAATATCTGTATTCTTCATGTGCACGATCTCCAAGTGGCCGCTTTCTCTGACCATCAAAAAAATTGTCTGAATAATAATATCGAGAACCAGAGTCTCCATTTTCAACAGCAAAATTAACTTCCGTTACAAATGACTGAGAAGAGCCATACTCTCTAGGGACATCTGCTAGACTTCTGGCAAGATAAGAAGGTGCAGATAATCTGTTGCTTTCTCTTCTCATTATTTCATGAGGTGTTCTTTGAATTGGAGTTCTAAGGAAACTCTGGTTTCTTGAAACTACCCCATCTCCAGAAGCTGAAAAGGCATTAGGACTTGAATCTGGAAGACAGATATCAGTTCGTCTGGGAATTGTTGGACCATGCCGGATGAATGAAGGCATAAGATCTATAATGAAACAAAGGATAAAATTACCCTTTTAATAAGTAACAAAAGCAGTTTTCAAAAGCTGTTCATTTGTGTCTACTACCCCAAAATCAAAATGTCAGTAAACTTAAGAAAACACAATTTTGGGCCGGGCACAGTGGCTCACGCCTGTAACCCCAGCACTTTGGGAGGCCAAGGCGGGTGGATCACAAGGTCAGGAGATCGAGACCATCCTGGCCAACATGGTGAAAACCCGTCTCTACTGAAAATACAAAAAACAGCTGGGAGTGGTGGCGCAGGCTTGTAATTCCAGGTACTCGGGAGGCTGCGGCAGGAGAATTGCTTGAACCCAGGAGGTGGAGATTGCAGTGAACCGAGATCACGCCACTGTACTACAGCCCGGGCAACAGTGCAAGACTCCGTCTCAAACAACAACAACAACAAGGAAACACATTTGGCCAGGCGTGATGGCTCACGCCTGTAATCCCAGTGCTTTGGGAGGCCGAGGCAGGCGGATTACGAGATCAAGAGATCCCAGACCATCCTGGCCAACATGGTGAAACTCTGTCTCTATTAAAAATACAAAAATTAGCTGGGCGTGGTGGCGTGGGCCTGTAGTCTCAGCTACTCAGGAAGCTGAGGCAGGAGAATTGCTTGAACCCGAGAGGCAGAGATTGCAGTGGGCCAAGGCTGAGACACTGCACTCCAGCCTGGACGACAAAGTGAAACTCTGTCTCAAAAAAAAGAAAAAAAACTAGTAGCTCTTTCTCCTCTTGGAATTACCTAGTACCAGCGCAGTAATCAAAAGCTAGAAAGCTACAAATTTAGGTAAGAAATTGAAAATAAAAAGCTCTCATTTCAAAGAGGCACAAAAATGCTGAATCGGCTCAAAAACACCACGCCGGAAACTATGTAATTATAATTCAAAATAGATGACAGTAGAACAATGGCTTTTAGGATATAGTACTTTTATTTTTATTTTTGAGACAGAGTCTCACTCTGTCGCCAGGCTAGAGTGCAGTGGCGTAATCTTGGCTCACTGCAACCTCTGACTCCCTGGTTCAAGCAATTCTCCTGCCTCAGCCTCCAGAGTAGCTGGGATTACAGGCACGTGCCACCATGCCTAGCTAATTTTTGTATTTTTCGTAGAGATGGGGTTTCACCACGTTGGCCAGGATGATCTCGACCTCCTCACCTCGTGATCCGACAACCTCGGACTCCCAAAGTGCTGGGATTACAGGCGTGAGCCACCGCACCGGGCCAGGACATAGTACTTTTAAATACTAAACTTGAAAACAGCGTAAAACATTCCTAGTGAGAAAGCAAGTACCTTTAAAACAAGAAAAAACCTGAATATGGAGACCCCCTTACTATTCATTAAGTAAACAACATTGGAGACATTCATATTAATAAGCTTCAGAAACTTAACACTGGACAGAAACAAATTATCCGAATAAACAAGGCTCAACACTTCATGTAACCACAACAAAAGTTTATCAGAAGTTACTTAAGTGTGACAAACACAATTCATGATTTCAAGTAATGTTTGATAAACTTTATTTGTAGCAAACCAGCGCGCTATCGCTTAAAAACAGTGAAACCCCTAACCGCATGTTTAACTGAAAGCCAAGTCGTTTAAAAAAAAGAAGTTTAAAACTAAGGTTTCGAGTTACTGACGTACTCAACTGACATATTATTTTGTTGAGAGTATTTCAAGTACTACAATATACCTGGAAGGCGGCTGACAGTGTGGTTATAATGGAAAAGCATGCTCTCCATCTGTGTGATCTTGGGAAAATACTAGAAACCCAGCTTCCCAATTACAATATGAGGTAACGCTTAAGTCACAAGGTTACTACCAGCTTCCAAGAAGGAAACTTACGCAAAGGGCCCGGGACACTGTGTGAGCAGCAAAATACCAGTTCCTTGCCTCACAAATGTCCTGAACACACAAGAATTATAGATTCAAGAGACTCAACTCAAAAAATCAAATACTAAGAAGAAAAGCAGCGGGGGGAGAGGGGGAGAGGAGATGGGGGTGGGGGTGGGATACACCCGATTACAAAAAACTTTTCGGGGGGAGGGATTCTCTAATATGATAGAAATCATTTTGAGTTGCCTTTTTGGAATCTCACGAATATAGCCAAATAGAAAGGTTTTGGGGTCTCTGCTGTGGGATTTAAGACTGATGAGCCTTTGGGTGGCGGCTCCAAGAGCGACGGTGTGCTTTTCACCTTCGCAACTCTGCATCCGGCAGCAGGACTAAGGAATTCTGCCCCAGAGTTCGCACAACTTGCAGCACGGTCGAGAGACACCCGCAATATTTGCAAACATAAGGCACATCATCTGCACGCATCTAGAAGAGGAAAAAGGTGTCCCTGTCTCATCACTCTTACTCCTATAGCATTAGGTGATTTAAGTGTTTCCTAGTCTCTCTTCCAGGACTCAAAACCAACAACCCTCAGCCAGGCGGGGCGGGGCCGTATGTTATTTTTAGGAGGTGCCTATTTGGCTGGGTTGGGAGGGGGTAACTAACCCAAGTTTCTTACTCTTTACGGTTTTTCAATCAACAAATACGACGTTAGGCACAAGAAAATCTCAAAACCAGTATTTCACAGCTACCAGGGACGAAGGAGAAGCCCTGGGGAGCCGCCGGCGCCCCCGCCCAGGTCTCCGCAGCCAGTGGCCGCCTGGGCCAGGTGTGGGCGCGCCCCGCCTGACACTCACTCCGAAGCAGAGGCGACGTCTCCTTCTTCACGTACTTCCCCTGCACCTCGGCCGGCTTGGACACTTCGTTTTTGGTTTTCTTTCGGGACAGCATCCTTCACGACGAGGCCCGAGGCCGCACTGAGCTGCCTCCCTAGGGATCGGCGCCGGGCGCCGGCCGTCTCGGCCGCCACCTCCGCCGGCGCCGCCGACTCCTTCCCTCCCGAGCCGCCGCCTCCGCCGCCGCCTGTCCGGAGCCCGGGGTTGCCCGCAGGGACTGCCGCATGTTCAGGGCGCTAAGCGCGCCGCCCGCCGCTCAGTCGCTGGTCAGTTCCTTCCCGGAAGTCGGCCCGCTCTGCGACGCTGCCCGGGGACGCCGTAAGGAGAGCCCAGCGACGCCGGGCCAGGGCCATGGTCCACCGCGGGCCGCCGGGTAACCGCTACCACTACCGCCGCCGCCGCCGCCGCCTACATCCCGTAAACTTTCCCCGCGGCCGCTGGGAATTCTGGGAAGCTCGACGCCGAGCGGGCCACCGCCGCCCCTCCCCCACCGCGGCTCGGGCGCCGGGACTCGGTTGCGGGCGCTTTGGGCTAACCCGCCGGCCCCGCCGAGCTGCTGCAGTCCTCACTCATCCTCAGCGAGAAGCAGGCCCCGCTGACCATGAGGATGAAGGACGACGGCTTCGGCGCTGAATGCGGGAGTTCGTCGCACGCGCATGTCGTGGAGCCAACTCTCCACAGAATTTCGCTTCGGCATCCTCTCGGGATCTCAGGGGACGCGGTGACTTCCTACCCCGAGACGTACCTTGTCTGAAGGCGTTCTTCATAGCGTTTTCTGGGCTGGTGAATATAGTTTTCCAAATAATGCGGAATGCTAACCATGCCCTCCAGGCTAGTGCTACACCAAATAATCTCTTCTGTTGGAAACGTTAATGCAGATTAACTAGAAATAAGTTGATCCTCTACAGAGTATCAGGGAGTGCTTTTTTCTAATAAAAGAAAAAAGCGTAAGAATGCAAGATGGAATTTCCAGTGCCTTTTAAAGATACATTTGATGTTAGCATATTACAATTATTTTATTGCATCATCACTATCATTAGTACGATTAATAGTCACATATTTCCTCCTGACGTTATATGTTACGATCTTGGAATTTTGAGGACTTTATTTTTGAGACAGAGTCTCGCTCTGTTGCCCAGGCTGCAGTGCAGTGGCACCTGCAACCTCTGTCTCCCAGGTTCAAAATATCCTCCTGCCTTAGCCTCCTGAGTAGCTAGGATTACAGGCACATGCCACCACATCTGGTTATTTGTTGTATTTTTAGTAGAGATGGGGTTTCCTCATGTTGGCTAGACTGGTCCGGAAATCCTGGCCTCAAGTGATCTGCCCACCTTAGCCTCCCAAAGTGCTGCGATTATAGGCATGAGCCACTGTGCCAGCCTCAGTTTCCATTTGGGGCTCTTTTCTGCTACAGAACATTCAGAATCCCACTAATGTGAGTCTAGACTGTTTCTAATATAGTTGTTTTGAAAGCCATCTATGTTCCTTACAAAGTACTCCCTTTTACAATGCTATTTCATTTCTTTGAATTATAGCACAGAGAAAGCTTTAATTAGGTGCTCTACTTGACACCTAATTTGCCTTTTTATCAAGGAAGATACATTCCAGAATCAATAATCTGCAGGCAGCATTAGTGATAGCAATGCACAGCAAATATGTGAACTTTGAATATGAATCCTTAAATGTAAACATAAATCCTTAAATGTAAAAATGAAATAAATCCTTAAATCCTTTGAATACATGTCTGTTTCATAGAAATTCCTTGACTTCTGAGAATTATTATTAAGGAATTCAGATTTGCTATAGTTCTACAGAGCTGTAATTCGTCAGACACTGCCGTCAATAATGCTAATACTGCATTACATAATAGAGATTTTTTCCCCTTCCAGTTGCAAGAAAACTGGCAATTAGGTAGTTTCTCATGTTTTAACAACTCTTCTTTTAAAATTAATTTAGCATTAATGTTTATTTTAGTGGAGCCTATAGGGTATGACCCTGGACTAAACTCATAGCATTCTCAGTTCTTGGTTGTCTCATCTGAAAATGAAGAAAGTGAACCATTTGATTTCTTTCTTTTTTTTTTTTTTGAAAAGGAGTCTTGCTCTGTGGCCAGGCTGGAGTGCAGTGGTGCAATCCCGACTCACTGCAACCTCTGCCTCCTGGGTTCAAGTGATTCTTCCGCCTCAGCCTTCCGAGTAGCTGGGACCACAGGCGCGTGCCACCACGCCCGGCTAATTTTTTTGTGTGTTTTTAGTAGAGATGGGGTTTCACCATGTTGGCCAGGATGGTCTCGTTATCTTGACCTTGTGATCCGCCCACCTCGGCCTCCCAAAGTGCTGGGATTACAGGCGTGAGCCACCGCGCCAGGCCAACCATTTGATTTCTAGCGTGTCTTTCAGTCTTGGAGTTTTCTGCCATGTAGGCAGAAAGGAATATGCAAAAGTAAAAATTTACATTCATAGGATAAAACATTGGTGATTTTCTTTCGTCAAAAAGTTTGTTTTTTGGTTGGGCAGGGTGGCTTATGCCTGTAATCCCAGTACTTTGGGAGGCAGAGGTGGGCAGATCACCTGAGGTCGGGAGTTTGAGGCCAGCCTGACCAACATGGAGAAACCCCATTTCTCCTAAAAATGCAAAATTATCTGGGCCTGGTGGCACATACCAATAATCCCAGCTACTCAGGAGGCCGAGGCAGGAGAATTGCTTGAACCTGGGAGGCAGAGGTTGTGGCGAGCTGAGATCGTATCATTGCACTCCAGCCTGGGCAACAAGACTGAAACTCCATCTCAAAAATCAAAAAGTTTTAATTCAACTATTAAAGAAGATATAATTATATAAAATCATCATTAGCATAAAAATAAAATTTCATGCCAGATTGTTACTTTCAAAGACAGCCAAGGTCTTTATGCTATGTTGACTTCCTCTTGTTAGAAGCATGTAAAATTTTAAAGGGTGAACTATTCAGTGAAAGATTATCCAAGAAAGACAACCAAAATAGAAATAAGCCCTACATATGGAGCCTCAAAAAAAAAAAAAGGAGAGGAACTTCTAGTCTACTCTCCAACTCACTCTTCTTGTTCACATAGCAAGATAAACTTAATCTGTCTCAGGAAGAAGTAACAAGTATGCCAAATTATGCCAATTATAGCTCTTCAAGTCTCCAATATTTTGCTATTAAAACATGGAAGGGGGCCGTGTGCGATGGCTCGTGCCTATAATCCCAGCACTTTGGGAGGCTGAGGTGGGTGGATCACCTGAGGTCAGGAGTTTTTCTTTTTCTTTTTTTTTTGAGACAGAGTCTCACTCCGTCACCAGGTGCCAGGCTGGAGTGCAGTGGCGCGACCTCGGCTCACTGCAAGCTCCACCTCCCGGGTTCAAGCAATTCTCTTGCCTCAGCCTCCCAAGTAGCTGAGACTACAGGCGCGCGCCACCACGCCTAGCTAATTTTTTTGTATTTTTAGTAGAGATGGGGTTTCACCATGTTGGCCAGGATGGTCTCAATCTCTTGACTTCGTGATCCGCCCACCTCAGCCTCCCAAAGTACTGGGATTACAGGCGTGAGCCAGCGCGCCCGGCCAGGTCAGGAGTTTAAGATGAGTCTGGCCAACATGGTGAAGCCCTGTCTCTACTAAAAATACAAAAATTAGCCAGGCATGGTGATGTGCGCCTGTAATCCCAGCTACTTAGGAGGCTGAGGCAGGAGAATTGCTTGAACTCGGAAGGCAGAAGTTGCAGTGAGCCGAGATCATGCCACTGCACTCTAGCCTGGGCAACAGAGTGAGACTCCGTTTTAAAAAATAAAATAAAATATGGGAGGGTAAATTCCTATCTGTCGTCTAGGCAGAAACTTTGGTTGTTTCCTATGAAGGATAAGGGTATGTAGTATGTACACAGCTCTGAAGGTATTATATAATTGCTTAATATTAGCAACTTAGTTGGGTTCCCAAACTCCTCTTATGTAAGATGAATCATCCCCCAAGTAACATAGAAAATTAGTATTACAATTCTAGTCAAAAGGAGTCAAGCTGGGAGAGTCAGTGTCTCTGAGCTTAGCTTTTGCTCTTATGTATTGTTATTGCCTAGACTTAGAGGTCCTCTGAAACCTTGACAGAAAGCCAAAATGAGTCTTTTATTCTTGGCAACACTGACCTTGGACTTCAGTTGTCTGTCCTTCTGGTTCTTCCTGTCTCTTGGCTTCTCTGACCCTGGAAACTTTTATCTTCCTTCCAGAATTGGGCTGTATCTTCAGCCACGTTCAACTTTATTTTTAAACTATTCTTTGCAATTGTCAGTTTTTATTTGGCTTCATAATATTGTGACATATATATTTGGTTTTCATGTCTGTTTCCTGATATAGAGCTCTTAAACCCTTGCAATCTCCAGAAGAGTGTTTTTTTTGTATGCTAATGAGATGACTCGTGGCTGGATAGCTTCAGGATAAGGGCTGGTCACCCTATAAAGACCAAGGTAGGATTAGAGGGTTGGGACTTTCAGCCCGACCACCAACCTTCTGGGACTCGAGAGGGGCTGAAGGTTTAGTTGATCACTAATAGCCAGTGGTGTAATAAGTCATGTTTATGTCATGGAGCATCCATGAAAACCACAAAGAGCAGGGTTTTGAGAGTGTTTGGATGGCTAAACACACTGAGGTTCGTGGAGGGCACCATTCCTAGGGAGGGCATGGAAGCTCTATGCCCCTTCTCCCATACCTCTCCCTATGTGTCCCTTCCAGCTCACTGTTCACGAGTGTCCTTTATTCTATCCTTTTTAGTAAACTGGTAAACACAGTGTTTCCCTGAGTTCTGTAAGCTGCTCTAACAAATTAATAAAACCCAAGGAGGGAGTTGTGGGAACCCCAATTTATAGCTGATGGGTCAGAAACACAGGTCACTACGTGGGGCTTGCGATTGGCATCTGAAGTGGGGGCAATCTTGTGGGACTAAGCCCTCAACCTATGGGATCCTTTCAGGTAGATCGTGTTAAAATTGAATTTAGAGGACACCTGGCTGGTGTCCGCTGTAGAACTGATTGCTTGGTGCGTGAAGAAATATCCCCACACATCAGGTGTCAGAGATTGTGTGAGTACAAAAAAGCACTTTTGTTTTTTTCCCCCATATCTAACAGGCTAAAGTAAAAACTTTTTTTAACTGGTAAAAAGTGACTAAGGCTCTCATTATGGGTGTCTACTGCATTCCCGCCACATAACATAGGAGCCAAACAATATTGCAGCCCCTAAATAAGCCACAGCACTGTTTCTCATGTGCTGTGGCCACTTCGTGCTGATGCAGAGGCTCTCTGCAAAGATGGTCTCCACCCAAATGGAAACTGAAACAAAACACACGCTTCTGTCTTCAACAGTTGTTGGGGATTTCACTAGCCTTTTTTTTTTCTTTTTTTTTGACGGAGTCTGGCTCTGTTACCCAGCCTGGAGTACAGTGGCATGATCTTGACTCACTACAACCTCTGCCTCCTGGGTTCAAGCAATTCTCCTGCCTCAGCCTCCCGAGTAGCTGGGATTATAGGCACCTGCCGTCACACCCGGCTAATTTTTGTATTTTTACTAGAGACAGGGTTTTACCATGTAGGCCAGGCTGGTCTTGAACTTCTGACCTCAGGTGATCTACCCACCTCGGCCTGGCATAGTGCTGGGATTACAGCCATAAGCCACTGCGCCCAACCGTTTTTTTCTTTTTTGATTTTTAGAGACAGGTATCTCACTATGTTGCCCAGGATAGCCTCAAACTCCTGGGCTTAAGTGATCCTCCTACCTCAGCCTCCCAATAGCTGGGACTATAGGCACAAACTACTGTACTCAGCTTTCACTAGCTTTTTAACATGACCAGCTCTTATTCCAGCCTGCCACCTGTTCTCTTTTCTCAGTCTTTCTTCTCCCTGCCAATAATGCTCTACTTCCATTTCATGTCTTGTAGAAAATGTCTCTGTGTCATCTCCTCCTTATCTTGTGGTCTGCTTTGTTGAAGGATCTGGTCACCCTTATCTCTGAGACAAGTTTAATCTTAGGGTGCAAAGCAAACATGATTTATGAGAAAGGAGGGAGGGAAAATACATCTGTTTGAAATGGTTACGAGAAAGAAGTTTAAACAGAACTTCTTCAGTAGAGCTAGAATGTAAAGAATTAAGGAAAAAATGGAAATATCACATTCCACATGGAGAACTGGCCACATAAATATATCTCCTCTCCCTCCTGGAACCCCAGTTAATTGACAAGGAAAGAATATAGAAGGAATAAACTCATAAGAACACAAGATAGGCCATCAGATTAATAGACGTGACGTTAATAAATGTCTAGAAGATGAAGAGTAATAGGGTTGAAGTGGGGTGGGGAGGAGATCAACAGACAATGAAGCAGGAAGGACAAAGTATTTCAGTTCACAGCCTAAGATACTTAGGGAAGCACACGCCGCCAGAGGCCTAGGCGAGGCTTGGGATCACGTGTACCTGGTTTAATTAAGGAAGATAGGAAACTAATGTGGGGCTGAGAAGAGACATTAATTGAAAGTTAGACGTCCACCCCCCATACATAGAATTTTAGGTATGAGGCACCTATTCCCTTGAAAAGGAATCTTCAGTTTCTCTTTTTGGATAAATTAAATGGCCCTATAATAAAGATCTTGGCATTCTGACATTTGTATATCCTGCAAACAAAAGAACTCATCTTATAGAGCAGGTCTTCTGGGTAGTAGACCCTGATTCCTCAAATAGGACTCACAAGTGTTTACTTTTTTGTTTTGTTTTTTTGAGACAGGGTCTCACTCTGTCACCCATGCTGGAGTGCAGTGGGACAATCATGGCTCACTGCAGTCTTGACCTTGACTTCCTGGACTCAATCCATCGTCCTACCTCAGCCTGCCAACTAGCTGGGACTACAGGAGCGTGCCACCACAGCTGGCTAATTTTTCAGTTTTTGTAGAGACCAGATTTCACCATGTTGCCCAGGCTGGTCCCAAAATGCTGGGGTCAAGCGATCCATGCACCTCAACTTCCCAAAGTGCTGGGATTATTATAGGCATGAGCCACCATGCCTGGCTGTGTTTACTTTTTTTAATATGTCATTTTAAAATATAAGTATGCAGTCAAGGATCACCAGAAATTTTAGGAAAACTTGCAACATGAGAGATAGCAATATAAACAAACAGAAAAATAGACCACAAAGAAAACAGAGCATAAATGAGTACTTTAAGCAACAGTGCTTATTACTACCAACAGAAATATTTGCAAGAAGATATTGCATTCATAAAACAATAGGAAGCTATCAAAAAGAAACAAATCAGAACAATAAAGAGCTCTTGGAAATTAAACATAGGGGTTGCCAAAATAAAATTTTCAGAACAAAGGAAGATAAAGTTGAGCAAATCTCCCAGAAAACAGAACAAAAAGACTGAAATGGGAGATCTGAGAGAACAGATAAGAGAAATAGGCTTTCTACAAGAGGTCCAATATCCTGGAAAGGTGAGTTTCCGAGGAGATAGCAGAGAAAATGGAGAGTTGTATGGCAGACTCACTTGACAGCAATAACTTAAAAACAACCTGAGAATGGCCCTGTCATCTAAGAAGAGTGTGTGTTTCAAATTCCAAGCTAAGGAATTTGGGAGTAGCCAACCAAGAAATTCATTCCTTATCTATGAGGAACATCTTAATCCCGGGCCCATCCCATGGAAGACAGGCCATCAGGGGGATTGAGGTCCTTTGTTTTGGGTTAAATGAAGGTTACCAGGTGGAGGTTGTCAGGAGGAGGGTGCTAAGTGAAAATGCTATATAAACTGCATGCTTTTTACAAATGGCAGTGGTTCTCCTGTCCAGCCCACTGCCACTGGACTACCAAGCTCCCTCAATAAACCCTATGTTTTGTTTGCTGGCTCTGATTTCTTCTTTGGCCTCTCAAACATGGTGTCGTTCCTACTGAAATCAGTAGGGGTCTGGTGACGAGATGCCATCATCAAAAATGAATACAAGATATTTTTTCCGAGACAGAGGAATTACCCAATTGACGAGGCATCCCAAATGCCCCATGAAATTAATGAAAAAAGATCCATGTCTCAATGTGTTGTGAAATTTCAGAACATTAAGGATGAAGGGAAGACCCTGAAAAGGTTCCAGTGAAAACAAAAGTAAAGTATGAAGAAATGAGAATCACACTAATGTCAGATTTTTCATCAGCAACAAGGATTGCTATGAGACTATGGAGTATGTTTATTGTGACGCAATTTACAATAGCAAAGACTTGGAACCCAAGTGTCCATCAATGATAGACTGGATAAGGAAAATATAGCACATATACACCATGGAATACTATGCAGCCATAAAAAAGGATGAGTTCATGTTCTTTGCAGGGCCATGGATGAAGTTGGAAACCATTGTTTTCAACAAACTAACACAAGAACAGTAAACCAAACACGGCATGTTCTCACTCATAAGTGGGTGTTGAACAATGAGAACACGTGGACACAGGGAGGGAAGCATCCATCACACACTGGGGCCTGTTGGGAGGTGGGGTGGGATAGCAGGGGGTGGGGGGATTGGGGAGTGATAACATTAGGAGAAATACCTAATATAGATGATTGGTTGATGGATGCAGCAAATCACCAAGGCACGTGTATACCTATGTAACAAACCTGCACGGTCTGCACAAGTACCCCAAAACTTAAAGTATAATAATAATAAAAAAGACTATGGAGCAATGCCCTCAAACAAATGAGGGAAAAATAATTTATAATTTTATATCCATCAAAAAAAGTGACTCAAAATCCAAACGTCAATCAAAAATGAGAGAATAAAGACATTTTTGGAAATAAAGGGACTCAGAAAGTGTACTTCTCATATATCCTAGTAAGTTACTTTAGAAGATAAGTTCTAAAAAAATGAAAGAATAAACACACACAGTACAAAACAAAAACAGAAAAATAGGGACTCAAGAAATAGTGAATGTAACTCAGGAAAGTAATTTTAGTCTCAGTATCATGGCTGTATAGCAAGCCTGGAAGCCAGTCAATCCAGAGTGAAATTGGACTTTAGTGGACTCTAAAAGGAAGCTACCTAGGAAAAGATGAGATTTAAGAAATCTGTACAATTTGGAACAAATTACGAAGGTGATAAAGGTACAAGATTCAAAGAAAAAAGAAAAGCAATGAAACATGAAAATTTGGGGAATTACAGCATTTTGGGCCCTTCTTTAAAGATCTACTTGTGAACAAAGAGATCAGATTTGATTTTGACAAACCAAGAGATTAGTAAGAATTTGAAACTCAGGATTAGAGAAGTAGCCGTAAGTGAACAGGTGGTAATCACTGAATACACTTAAATATCGAAAAGCCTAAACAACGGTGAGAAATAGGGTTTTTAAAGAAACCAGGCTAGGCATGGTGGCTCATGCCAGAAATCCTAGCACTTGGGGAAGTTGAGGCAGGAGGATCCCTTGAGCCCAGGAGTTTGAGGCAAGCCTGGGCAACATAGACCCTCCATCTCTACCAAAAAAAAAAAAAAAGCAAAAATTAGCCAAGCGTGGTGGAACATGTCTGCAGTCCCAACTACTCAGGAGGTTGTGAGCTGTGATCGCGTCACTGTGACAGAGTGAGCCTTTGTTTTAAATAAATAAATAAATAAATAAACCAGACTTTGTCATGCATTTTCCCATGTTACTGCTTCTTTAAAAATTTCAGTTTAAAGAGCTCAGTATCTTTAAGAACAACCCAAATTATACAATTAGTCAAGACAGGCCTAAACAGGACATTGAATATCAAGATCCTGTGCCTTTGGCTGGAAATATGGTTTACCTCACGCTGATCAGGATTGAGGAACTAGAAATAACAATGCAGACAAAGAGCAGATTCAGCAGAGTGAGGAAATGGGAGGGTATGAACAGGAGGTTGTGGTCAGAGGGGAATTTCAGAGTTTTAAATAGTTATCAGGTGTGACCCAATTACCCGGTAGTTGGAGTCAAGGTGGAAGTAATGAAATTGAGAAAGTCGAGGAGCGTAAAGTTCTCGTGTTAGAAAACATGGAATATGGGAAAACAAACAAACAAACTGAGCCATTGAAACAGGAGGAAGGGACTGTCCTGCAAGTAGTAGAGAAGGAAGAGGAAAGGCAGCATAAATAAAAGGCATAAAAATAAATCTATTTTCTTTCTTATGATTCATGTATTACTCAGAAGCCTCTGAATTCCTAGAACTTCTATTAAGATTTCCAAATCAGTTAGTAATAACATTCACATATTGTATTTCACTGATGTGCTTCACTGCTAATTTCACAGTGCTGTTACAGGCCTAATGTCTCCAGATAAATTGACCTGCAGAGTTTCCACAATAGTCTCTTGTGAATTTAGAGCATGGGTAGCCTTGCATGTTGAGGCCTGATGATCTCAGATGTAATTAGTTAACAGAACTGTGGGTAATCAGAAGTTAAGGATCTTGAGGTGGAGAGAATGATCTTGAATTAACCAGGTGGGCCCAATGCCCAAAGTAATCATAAGAGTCCTTATAAAAGGCAGTCAGGAAACTGGTGTTAGGAGACGTGAAGATGGAAGCAGGAGGTTGAGGAGGTGAGCCGAGCGTGCAGCCAGCCTCCGGAGGCTGAAGAAGCCAGGGAAGCGGATTCTGCCTTCAGAGCCTCCAGAAGCAACTACCCTGTCAACATGTGGGCTTTAGCCTCCTGAGACAGATTTTGGACTTCTCACCTCCAGAATAGTAAGATAATGAATTGGTCTTGTTTTATGCCAGTAAGTTTGTGGTCATTTGTTACAGCAGCAAGAGGAAACGAATACAAAAAGTTTGCAAATGTTTTCTAGGTTTTGAAAACATTTTTGCCGCATTTTGTCAGCAGCATATGTATGCCTCTCTTTTTACGTTTTGAACTGACACGTATTATACAAATTATGGAGTACAGAGAGATATTTTGACGCATATGTATAATGAGTAATTATCAAATCTGGGTAATTAGCGTGTCTGCAACCTCAAATATTTATCATTGCTTTTGGTGGGAACATTCAAAGTCCTCTCTTCTAGCTATGTGAAAATATACAATAATTTACTAACTGTAGTCACCCTACAGGGTCATAGACCATTACAGTTTATTTTTCCTAACTGTAGTTTTGCACTCATTAACTAGCCTCTCCCTATTTTCTCCTATCCCCTCCCCTTCCCTCCCTCTACTAATCACCATACTTTTTAGTGTCCACCTGTGAGTGAGACAGCTGTTACTTATTTTTCTGTGCCTAGTTTATTTCACTTAATATAATGCCCTCTAATTCCATCCATGTTGTTGTAAATGATATGATTTAATTCTTTTTATGGTGGAATAGCATTCCATTTTGTATAAATGCCACATTTTCTTTAGCTATTCATCTGTTGGTGGGCACTTAGGTTGATGCCATATTTTGGCTATCATGAATAGCACCGCAATAAACTTGGGGGTGCAGATATCCCTCTGATTTACTGATTTCCTTTTCTTTGGATAAATACCCAGTAGTGAGATTGCTAGATCATAGAGTACTATTTTTAGTTTTTGAGGAATCTTCATACTGTTAATGGCTATATTAATTTACATTCCCATCCACAGAGTGTAAGAGTTCCTTTCCTCTACATCCTCACCAGCATTTATCTTTTGTTTTTGATAACAACCATTCTAACTGGAGTGATAGGATATCTCATTCTGGGTTTTATTTGCATTTTCCTGATGATTGAATGTCTTTTTAATCTTTACCTCTTTTTATGTGTATGTCCTCATTTAAATAGCTTGTAAACTTTTCTAGGGTATGAAACATGTCCAGTACTTCTCTTTTTCATCTCATACAGGTATCCTGAACCTGATAGATCCACAATCTGTAAACAGTGTTGACAAACTTCAGTAGTATTGATAAATTTCAAAAGAAACTTGACCTGAGTTTTTAAAAAGGAATTGTATGAATTCTACTTTGAGTTAGGTTGAGTATGGTATTGCATGTTTTAGAGTTAAAAAAAAAAAAAAAAGCTTCTTTCAATAGGATGTCAAAAAAATTTTTTTGAAAGCAAGCTTAGTGATGCCATTTTGTTACCAAAATGAAAAAAGCAATTTCAAAAAAATAGGAAAGAAATAGAAATATACAATACAGATAAATATCTAGAAATCTGAACAGAGATCATGCTTAACCTTTTACTGTTGTGCATTCTTCCTCATTCTTTTTCCACCTATGTTGTTCTAACACATGATCAGATCTAACTTTCTGGAGGTATCTTTAGGTTTTTTAAAATATGATTATGTCATCTGCAAAGAACAGTAAGCTAATTTCCTCTTTTCCAACTTGGATGCCTTTTATTTATTTCTCCTGCCTGGTTGCTCTGGCTAGGATTTCCAGTAGCATGTTTAATAGGAGTGGTGAAAGTGGGCATCCTTTTGTTTCAGTTTTTAGAGGAAAGGCTTTCAGCTTTTCTCAGTTCAGTATGATTTTAGCTTTGGATGGTCATACATGACCTTTATTATGTTGAAGTATGGTCTTTTTACGCCAACTTGTTGAGAATTCTTATTAAGGGATGTGGAATTTTATCAAATGGTTTTTCGGCATCTGTTAAGATGATCAGACAGTTTTTGTCCTTCATTCTGTTGATGTGATGTACCACGTTTATTGATTTGTGTATGTCGAACCATATTTGCATTCCTAGGATAAATCCTACTTGATCATGGTGTATTATCTTTTGATGTGCTGGGTTTGGTTTGCCAGTATTTTGTTGAGGATCAGTGAATCTATGTCCCTCAAGGATACTAGCCTATAGTTTTCTTTTTTGTTGTTGTATCCTTGTCTGGCTTTTTGTACTGGGGTAATGTTGGCCTTGTAAAGTTAGTTGGGGAGAATTCCCTCCTCTTCAATCTTTTGGAATAGCTGGAGAAGAATTAGTATTTGTTCTTTTTAAGTTTGGTAGAATTTGGTAGTGAAGTCATCTGGACCTAGACTTTTCTGTGTTGAGAGTTTTTATTACTGTTCCAACTTGAGAAAGTTGAACATAAAGGTCGCATGTTAGAAAACATGGAATACGGGAAAACAAACAAACTGAGCTATTGAAACAGGAGGAAGGGACTGTCCTGCAAGTAGTAGAGAAGAGGAAAGGCAGCATAAATAAAAGGCATAAAAATATATTTTCTTTGTTACGATTCATGTATTACTCAGAGGTCTCTGAATTCCTAGAACTTGTATTGAGATTTCCAAATCAGTTAGTAATAACATTCACATATTGTATTTCACTGATGTGCTTTACTGCTAATTTCTAAGGGAAAAAATTAGACTCCATCTCATTTGAATGTTGAGACTTTTCATTACTGTTCCAATCTTGGTTGTTTGTATGTGTCCAGGAATTCATTTCCTGTAGATTTTCTAGCTTGTTGC
Organism: Cacajao melanocephalus; assembly: GCA_963573385.1. Lineage (NCBI taxonomy): Eukaryota > Metazoa > Chordata > Mammalia > Primates > Pitheciidae > Cacajao > Cacajao melanocephalus. The sequence goes on from CAUYLG010003859.1 coordinate 67,709, forward strand.
TGTATAGTTGTTCATAACAGTGTCGTTTTTATACCTGTGGTATCAGTTTTTTTCTACAAGTATATTTAAGACTGCTTTAGTCTAGTTTTAGGATAAAACTTGAAACAAAAATATTTCTGTGTTAGGATAAATTGGACAGGCATGGTGGCTCATGCCTGTAATCCTAGCACTTTGGGAGGCCAAGGCAGGTTGATCACTTGAGGTCAGGAGTTTGAGACCAGCCTGCCCAACATGATGAAAATTAAAAAAATTAGCTGGGCATGGTGGTGGGCACCTATAATCCCAGCTACTTGGGAAGTTGAGACAAGAGAATCACTTGAACCCAGGAGGTAGAGGTTGCAGTGAGCCAAGGTCATGCTGTTGCTCTCCAGCCTGGGCGACAGAGTGAGACACGGTCCAAAAAAAAAAAAAAAGGGATAAACTGTGCAATAGTCACACATGCATAAATAGCCATTACAATGAGTAAACAGTATCTTAATGCAAACAATATGGATTAATCTTAAAAGCATCATGTTAGATAAAAGAAGGAAGGCAAAATAATGCATTTCTCAGTTGCTAACATGATGAAAAGTAAAGGAATTATAAAAGCTAGGCTAATTTCTTTCATTTTTAAAAAGCTATTTTTATTTTTGTGTGTACATAGATATATTTATAGGGTATATAAGATATTTTGATACAGGCATGAAATGTGAAATAAATATATCATGGAAAATGGGGTATCTAACCCGTCAAGCATTTATCCTTCGAGTTATAAGCAATTCATCTACACTCTAAGTTTTCCTAAAATGTACAATTATTATTGACTATAGTCACCCTATTGTGCTATCAAATAGTAGGTCTTATTCATCCAATGTTTTTGTACCTATTAACCATCCCTGCCTTTCCCCTCAAACCCCTATAACCCTCCCAGCGTCTGGTAACCATCCTTCTCCTCTCTATCTCCATGAGTTCAATTGTTTTGATTGTTATGCCCACAAATAAGTGAGTACATACAATGTTTGTCTTTCTGTGCCTGATTTCTCAGCATCATCAACTCCATTTCCATCCATGTTGTTGTAGATGACAGGATCTCATTCTTTTTAAACTGAATAGTACTCTATTTTGTGTATGTACTATGTTTTCTTTATCTGTTAACCTGTTGGACCCTTAGGTTGCTTCTAAATCTTGGCTATTATAAACAGTGCTGCAACAAACATGGGAGTATTTGACATACTGATCTCCTTTCTTTTGGGTATCCACCCAACAGTGAGATTGCTAGATTATATGGCAGGTATGTTATTAGTTTTTTGAGGAACCTCCAAACTGTCACCCCCCTTTTTTTCCTTTTTTTTTTTTTTTTTGACAGTTGGCAGAGCTAGCTGAGGTTTTATTTTGGACCAAAACACACACACACACACACACACACACACGCACACACACAATTAAATCGTTTGTACCTGCAGGCATGGACAAGGGGGGTCCCCAGGCAGTAAACTCCCCCACAAGTGGGCTGCAGGCTAGAGCTGAGCCTCGGGTGGGTCTCTTGTTCCCTTTGCTCCCCTGCACAGGGTCCTCCCTCCTAGCCTCTGGGGCAGCTGCCAGAGGGGCAGGCTGGGAGGGGCTGCCGCAGCTGTTCACTTGGGCAGGATGTCAGAGGACTTGGACACCAGCTTCCCGTCTCAGGTCTTGATCTTCTTCACAACCACGATCCTGGCGGAGCTGGTGTGGTTGAAGGAGCTGGAGCCTATGCCACAGCCAAAGCTAGAGCCCAGCCTGTAACTGAGGCCAGGGCTTCTGAGGCCCCCATAGGTCGAGCTCAGACCACCTGCATAGCCACTGGTGGTCTTAGCATGGATTCACACATGTTCTGCATCCCAGACTCCAGCTGGCTCTCCTTGCCTTCCAGCAGCTTCCTGTAGGTGGCGATCTAGATGTCTAGGGCCAGCTTGACGTCCATCAGCTCCTGGCGCAGCTGCCGCACCAGGTCCTGCTTGGTCTGCTGCAGGGCGGCGTCCAGCTTGAACAGCTTGGGGAGAATTCCCTCCTCTTCAATCTTATGGAATAGCTGGAGAAGAATTCGTATTTGTTCTTTTTAAGTTTGGTAGAATTTGGTAGTGAAGTCATCTGGACCTAGACTTTTCTGTGTTGAGAGTTTTTATTACTGTTCCAACTCGAGAAAGTTGATGAACATAAAGGTCGCATGTTAGAAAACATGGAATACGGGAAAACAAACAAACTGAGCCATTGAAACAAGAGGAAGGGACTGTCCTGCCTCTCGGGAAGCCCTCTGGCCCTTGAGGCCCTCAATCTCAGCCTGGAGCTGGCTGATGTTCCGGTTCATCTCAGAGATCTCAGTTTCCTATGCTGCAGGTCATCCCCGTGCTTCCCAGCCAGCATCTGCAGCTCCTCATACTTGATCTGGTACATGCTCTCAGCCTCAGCCCAGCTGCGGTTGGCGATCTCCTCATCCTGCGACTTGACCTCAGCGATGATGCTGTCCATATCCAGGGAGTGCCTGCTCATGGACAGCACCACAGACATGTCCAAGATCTGGGACTGCAGCTCCTGGACCTGCTCTTCATACGGCTGCCTCAGTCAGCCCTTCAGGCAAGACTCCAGCTCTACCTTGTTCATGTAAGCTCATCCACATCCTTCTTGATGAGGACCAATTCATTCTCTGTCTCTGTACTCTTACTGATCTCATCCTTGTAATTGTTCTTGAAGTCCTCCACCAACCCCTGCATGTTGCCAAGCTCTGCCTCCAGCTTCCGCGTCTCCTGGCCCAGAGTTTCCAGCTGCTAAGGGTGTTGATATAGCTCTCGAACATGTTGTCCATGTTGCTCCGAGCCATCCGCTGCTGCTGCAAGTGGCTCCACTGGGTCTCCAGCATCTTGTTCTCCTGCTTCAGGAACCATGTCTTGTCAATGAAGGAGATACACTTGTTGAGGGTCTTGATCTGCTCCTTCTCCTGGGTGTGCATGGCCTGGATGTTGGGGTTGACCTCCAGGTTAAGGGGGCTTAGCAGGCTCTGGTCAGCGGTGACACTGGTGATGCCTCCCATGCCGCTGGCCCCACCACAGCCTCTGCCCAGGCCATCCCAGAAGCTGCTGCTGCCCACTCGGGAGAAACTCGAGGAACTGATGCGGGTACTGGCCCACTTGTGTAGGAGCAGCTGCTGAAGGCCCTGGGACCAGAGGTGAACACCTTGTAGGACTTCCGGGTCATGGGGATAGACGTGGTGGAGGCAGGAAGGCTGAATCAGGCAGAGATTCCAGAAAGAGCAGAGAAGCTGCTCCTTAGTCAAGGGTTGCCTTTTCTTTATATCTTCATTAGCATTTATTATTGCCTCTTTTGGATATAAGCCGTTTTAACTGGGGCGAGATGATATCAGATTGTAGTTTTGATTTGCATTTCTCTGATCAGTGGTGTTGAGCACCTTTTATATGCCTGTTTGCCATTTGTATACTTTTTTTTTGAGACAGAGTTTTGCTCTTGTCGCCCAGGCTGGAGTGCAATGGTGCGATCTCGGCTCACTGCAACCTCCAGCTCCTGGGTTCAAGTAATTTTCCTGCCTCAGCCTCCCAGGTAGCTGGGATTACAGGTGCCCACCATCATGCTCAGCTAATTACTGTAATTTTTTTAGTAGAGATGGGATTTCTCCATGTTGCCCAAGCTGGTTTCGAACTGCTGACCTCAGGTGATCTGCCTGCCTCGGCCTCCCAAAGTGCTGGGATTACAGGCGTGAGCCACTGCCCCCGGCCACCATTTGTATATCTTTTGAGAAAAGGCTATCCAAAACTTTTGCCCATCTTTTGATTGGATTGTTAGACTTCTTTCCTATAGAGTTGTTGGAGCTTCTTATATATTCTGGTTATTAATAGCTTGTCAGCTAGATAGTTTGCAAATATTTTCTCCCATTCTGTGCGTTGTCTCTTCACCTTGTATCCTTTGCCGTGCGGAAGCTTTTTAACTTGATGTGATCCCATTTGACTATTTTTGCTTTGGTTGCCTGGCCTGTAGGTTATGTCTTAAGAAATTTTTGCCCAGGTCAATGTCCTGGAGATTTTCCCCACTGTTTTACTGCAGGAGTTCCGTAGTTTGAGGTCTTAGATTTAAGTGTTTGATCCATTTTGATTTAACTTTTTGTATATAGTGAGAGATAGGGGTCTAGTTTCATTATTCTGCATATGGATAATCCGTTTTTCCAGCACCATTTATTGAAGAGACTGTCTTTTCCATAATATATGTTCTTAGCACTTTTGTCAAAAATGAGTTCACTGTAGGCGTATGGATCTGTTCCTGGTTTCTCTATTCTCTTCCATTGGTCTATGTGTCTGTTTTTATGCCAGCACCATATTGCTTTTAGTTACTATATCTCTGTAGTACAATTTGAAGTTGGGTAATATGGTTCCTCCAGTTCTCCCCTCCCCCAGTCTTAGGATAGGGATTGCATTGAATCTGTAGATTGCTTTGGGTGGTACGTACATTTTAATAATATTATTCCAATGACGAACATGAAATATTTTTTTTTTGCTGTTCTCTTCAATTTCTTTCATCTATGTTTTTTATAGTTTTCATTAGAGATCTTTCACTTCTTTTGGTTAATTCTCAGACATTTAATTTTACATGTAGCTATTGTAAATGAGGTTTCTTTCTTGATTTCACATTGTTTGCTGTTGTCATATAGAAATGCTACTGATTTTTGTATCCTGTAACTTTACTGAATTTATCAGTTCTAATAGTTTTTTCTAAATGTAAGATCTTATCTGCAAACAAGGATACTTTGATTTCTTCCTCTTTAATTTGGATGCCCTTCATGTTGTTCTCTTGTCTGATTGCTCTAGGTAGGACTTCCAGTACTATGTTGAGTAACAGTGGTGACAGTGGCCATCCATGTCATGTTCCAGATCTTAAAGAAAAGGCTTTCAGTTTTTTCCCATTCCATATGATACTAGCTGTGAATCTGTCGTATATGGCTTTTATTATGTTGAGCTATGTTCTTTCTTTCCTAAGCTTTTTGGCAGTTTTTATCATGAAGGGATTTTGAATCTTATCAAATGTTCTTTCAGCATCAATGAAATGATCATATATGGCTTTTATCCTTCATTCTGTTTTGATGCGTCACATTGATTTGCATATGGTGAACCATCCTTGTATCCCAGGGATAAATCCCACACCGTGATGAATAATCTTTCTAATTATATCATTGATTTCAGTTTGCTAGTATTTCTTTGAAGATTTTTGCCTCAATATTCAGAGATATTGGCCTGTAGTTTTCTCTTTTTGAGGTGTCTTCATCTGGTTTTGGTATCAGGGTAATACTGGACTTGCAGTACTCCCTCTGTTTTTTGGAATTGAATAGGACTGGTATTAGTTCATTTTTCAAATGTTTAATAGAATGCAGCAGTGAAGCTGTCGGGTTCCAGGCTTTTCTTTTTTTGGAGACTTTTTATTATGGCTTCAATCTTGTTATTGGTCTGTTCAGGTTTTGGATTTCTTCATGATTCAATCTTGGTAGGTTGTATGTGTCTAGGAATTTTTCCATTCCTTTTAGATTTTCCAATTTATTGGCATCTCGTTGCTCACAGCAGCCACTGATGATCTTTTGCATTTCTACAGTGTCAGTCTTAATGTCTCCATTTTCATTTCTGACTTTATTTTCATCTTCTCTCTTTTTTTCAGTCTGGCTAAGGTTTGTCAATTTTGTTTAACTTTTCAAAAAACCAACTTTTTGTTGCATTTGTCTTTTGTATTGTTTCATTTCAATCATTTCTGCTTGATCTTTATTTTTCTAATTTTGGGTTTGGTTTGCTCTAGCTTTTCTATTTATTTGAGATACATAGTTAGATCATTTTTTTGAAGTTCTTCCTCTTCTTCAATGTAGCACATACAGCTATAAACTTCCCTCTTAGTACGGCTTTTGCTGTATCTGATAGCTTTTGGTATGTTGCATTTCCATTATCATTTGTTTCAATAATTTTTTCAATTTCCTTAATTTATTCATTGACCCACTGGTCATTTAGGATGATATTGTTTAATTTCCATATATTTGTATGCTTTGCACAATTGCTCTTGTCCCAGTTTTATTCCACTGTGGTCAGAGATGATGCTTGATATTTCAATTTTTGAATTTTTTCAGACTTGTTTTGTGACCTAACAAATATATTGTCTATCTGTGAGAATGATCCATAGGCTGAGGAAAAAACTGTGTATTCTGCAGCCATTGGATGAAATGTTCTGTAAATATCTATTAGATCTATTTAGTCTATAGTGCAGATTAAAACTGTTTCTTTGTTTCTGTGTGGATGATCTGTCCATGGCTGAAAGTGGGGTGTTGATTTCCAACTATTACTATATTGAGGCCTATCTTTCTCTTTAGCTCTAATAATACTTGCTTTATATATCTGGGTGCTCCAGTGTTGGGGGTGTGTGTGTGTTTATTTAAAATTACTATATTGTATTGTTGAGTTGATCCCTCTATCATTATACAGTGACCTTCTTTGTCTCTTGTAGTTGGGTGTTAAAATCTACTTTGTCTGATAAATATAGCAACTCCTGTTTTTCCATTAGCATGGAAGATCGTTCTCCATCCCTTTATTTTTCAGTCTATGTGTCTCTTTATAGGTGAATTGTTTCCCGTAGGCAACAGATCACTGGGTTTTGTTTTTTCATCCATTCAGCTATTCTACATCTTTTGATTGGAGGGTTTAGTCCATTTGCATTCAACACTACTGTTGATAAGTAAACACTTACTCCTGCCATTTTGTTATTCATTTTCTGATTGTTTTGTGGTCTTATCTATCATATTTTTTTCCTTCCTATCTTCCTTTAGCGAACATGATTTTCTCTGGTGATACGGTTTAGTTTCTTGCTTTATTTTTCTTTCTTTTTTTTTTTTTTTAGATGGACTCTTTCTCTGTCACCAGGCTGGAGTGCAGTGGCATGATCTTGGCTCACTGCAACCCCCACCTCCTGGGTTCAGGGGATTCTCTTGCCTCAGCCTCCCGAGTACCTGGGACTACAGGCATGTGCCACCACACCCGGATAATTTTTGTATTTTTCATAGAGAAAGGTTTTCACCATGTTGGCCAGGATGGTCTCAATCTCTTGACCTCGTGATCTGCCAGCTTTGCCCTCCCGAAGTGTTGGAATTACAGATGTGAGCAACTGCGCCTGGCTTCTTTTTAAATTTATTTAAAAATACACATGTAACTTACTGCTTTTTGCTCCAGTCAGACATACCTTACCTGAAGTTTTTTACTTTTCACATTTTGTGTATCCATTATGCATTTTTTGGCTTGAGATTACCATGAGGTTTGCAATAGTATCTTATAATCTGTTATTTTAGCCTAGTAAAAACTTAACACTATATAAACAAACATACAAAAAGAAAGCTAATAGAAACTTTACACCTTAAATCCATTCCCTGCTTTTTTTTTTTTTTTGGAGACAGAGTCTCGCTTTGTTGCCAGGCACCAGGCTGGAGTGCAGTGGTGCAATCTTGGCTCACTGCAACCTACGCCTCCTGGGTTCAAGCAATTCTTCTGCCTCAGCCTCCCAAGTAGCTGGGACTACAGGCTCACACCACCATGCCCAGCTAATTTTTGTATTTTTAGTAGAGATGAGTATTCACCATGTTGACCAGGATGGTCTCTATCTCTTGATCTCGTGATCCACCCACATCGGCCTCCCAAAGTGCTGGGATTATAGGCATGAGCCTCTGTGCCCGGCCTGCAAAAGTCTTTTTCTCCATGTTTGAAAGATGTTTTCACTGGATATAGCATTCCAGGCTAAAACATTTTCTCCTTGAGCACTTTAGATGTCATGCCACACTCTCCTGTCCTGTAATGTTTCCACTGAAAAGTCTGCTGCCAGATGTATTGGAGCTCCATTGTATGTTATTTGTTTCTTTTCTCACTGCTTTTAGGATCCTTTCTTCATCTTTGACCTTTGGGAGTTTGATTATTACATACCTTGAGGTAGTTGTCTTTAGATTAAATCTGCTTGGTTTTCTTGTACTTGGATATTGATATCTTTAGGTTTGGGAAGTTCTCTGTTATTATCACTTTGAATCAATTTTCTATCCATATATTTTTCTCTACATCTTTAAGGCCAATAACTTTATATTTGCCCTTTTCAGGATGGTTTTTTAGATCCTGTCGGCATGCTTCATTGTTTTTATTCTTTTGTCTCCTGTATATTTTCAAATAGCCTGTCTTCAAGCTCACTAATTCTTTCTTCTGCTTAATCATTTCTGCTAGTAAAAGACTAGGCTGGGCACGGTGGCTCACGCCTATAATCCCAGCACTTTGAAAGGCTGAGGCGGGAGAATCACCTGAGGTCAGGAGTTCAAGACCAGCCTGGCTAACATGGTGAAATCCTGTCTCTACTAAAAATACAAAAATTAGCCAGGCATGGTGGTGCACACCTGTAGTCCTAGCTACTTGGGAGGCTGAGGTGGGAGAATGACTTGAACCTGGGAGGCAGAGGTTGTAGTGGGCTTAGATCACACCACAGCATTTCAGCCTGGGCAACAGAGTGAGACTTTGTCTAAAACAAAACAAAACAAAAAACTCTGATGTATTCTTTAGTATGACAATTGTGTTTTTCAGCTCCAGTATTTCTGCTTTTCATTTTAATTATTTCAATCTCTTTATCACATTTATCTGATAGAACTCTGAATTCCTTCTCTGTTGTCTTGAATTTCTTTGTTTCTTCAACATAGCTATTTTGAATTCTGTTTGAAAAGTCACATATGTCTTTCTCCAGGATTGGTTCCTGGTGCCTTATTCAGCTCATTCGGTGAAGTCACGTTTTCCTGGATAGTACTGACGTCTAGTAGATGTTCTTTGGTGGCCAGGCACTGAAGAATTTGGTGTTTATTGCAGTCTTCATGGTCTGGGCTTACATGTATCTGCCCTTCTTGGGAGGGCTTTCTAGATATTCGAAAGAACTTGGGTGTTGTGATTTATGCTGTATCTGCTTTAAAGGACACCCTAAGCCCAGTAACACTGTGGTTCTTGATAACTTACAGAAATACCACCTTTAAGGTCTTGGACAAGATCCAGAATAATTCTCTAGATTATCAGGCAGAGGCTCTTGTTGTCTTCCTTTACTTTTTCCCAAACTGAGTCCTGTCTATTCTGAGCCACCTTAATCTGAAGGGAGAATGACACAAGCACCCCTGTGGTCAGCACCACTTTGACTGTGCTGGGTCAGTCCTGAAGCCAGGATAGCACTGGGTCTTGCCCAAGGCCTGCTCTAACCACTCCCTGGCTACTGCCTATATTTGCTCAAAACACTGGGGCTCTACCATCTGCCAGTAGCAAAGCCAGTCAGGCCTGTGTCCTTCCCTTCAGGGCAGCAAGGTGCCTGGGCCCTGAGTGGGTCCAGTGGTGCCATGTGGGAGCTGGGGACTAGAAGTCAAAAGACCTAGAAGGCTACCTGGTATTGTGTTGCACTGTGGCTTAGCTGGATAACAGTCTTTCCCACTCTTCCCTCCCTTTTTCAAACATAGATGAGCCTCTCCCCATGGCCACCACCACAGGCCCATGAGGAATACTGCCAGACTACAGTCAGGACTCTTCAGTTAGCTTATGGTGAGAGCTGCCTGGCCTGGTACTTACCCTGCAGGGCAGTGGGCTCCCCTCTGGCCCAGGGCAGGTCCAGTAATGCTGTCCAAGAGTCAAGTTCTAGAACTGGGGACCCTAAGAGCCTACTTGGTGTTCTGCCTCCCTGTGGCTGTGCTGGTATTTAAGGTATAAGACCATGTCTGCTTTACGTTTCCCTCTGCTTTTCTCAAGCAAAAGAAGTTTTGTTCCATAGCCACCACAGCTGAGAATGTGCTGAGTCTCATCTCAAGCCAGAGGGTCTTAGAGGCTCACCCAGGAACTCATCATAGTCCCTGGGTATCACTGCTGGTTATTCAGACTCAAGGGCTCTTCAGTTAGCAGGTGATGAATGCTGTCAGGACTGGGTCCTTTTAATCAAGGTAATGTGTTTCCTTCTTGCCCAGGTTGTGTCTAGAAATGTTCTGCAGGAGTCAGGGCCTGGAACAGGGGCCTCACAACTCTGACTGGTACCTTATTCTGCTGTGGTTGAGCTGGTATCCAAGATGCAAGACAGAGTTCTTCTCACTTTAACCTTTCCTGTCCTTAAGTGGAAGGAAGGAGCCTCTTTTGGAGCCACAAGCTGTGTAGGCTGGGGTTTTGAGAGGGGCGATGCCAGCATTCCATTAGCCACCCCAGCTGGTCTCTCAGTATGTCACGTGTCCCCCCCCAAGTCCACTATCTCTGGGCCTAGTTCATCATTAGGACTCGCCTAAGAGTTGCAATCCTTATGGCCTCACCTGCCTTTGAAGTTCACTTGGAGACAGAGCACTGCAGCCTCAGTGGCAGGAACCCAAGTTCCTAACACTGGAATAAGTGATTCCCCTCTGGCTAGGGTTGGTTTAAAGGCTTCCTCTATGGGCTGGCATCAGCTGAGTTTGGTCCAGTTTTCCTTTCTGCTGTAACAGCACTGAGTTGAGAGCCTCGCAAATGCTGTGTTTTCCCTCTCCCCCCACCACCCCTACCCCGTGCCCAGAGACGCGCTCTGACCATACCAGCTGCCAGGGGTGGAGGAGGGGTGGCATCGGCTATTTAGGACTAGTTTTTCTATCTCTTTAGATCCTCTTTCAACGATAAGAAGTTAGAACTAGGTATTATAAGGAGCTCACTTGACTTTCGGTTCTTACGAAGGTGTTTTTTTTCTGTGTAGATAGTTGTTAAATTGGTGTCTCTGTTGGTGAATGATTGGAGCCTTCTTTTTTTTTTTTTATCTTTTGAAAGAAAGAAAAAGAGAGGAAAGAAAGTGAGAGTGAAAGAAAGAAAAAAAAAGACTGTACGAGAGAAAGAAAGAGGAAGGAAAAGAGGGAGAGAGAACAAGATTCTTGTTCTACTGCCCAGGCTAGAATGCAGTCTAAAAATGGGTATTAAAAACCTCTATTATGCCAATAATTGTGTTTAACA
>CAUYLG010003860.1:0-113050 GCA_963573385.1 Cacajao melanocephalus
CCTAACTACAAAAAAAAAAAAAAAAAAAAAAAAAAAAAAAAGGCCGGGGTGGTTGGCATCCCCCGGTGCGCCCAGACACTTGGGGGTGGGGGTTTTAATAAAAAAAACCCGTCTTGTTTGATATGAATGTGTAAATTTAAACAAACAGGGGTTTTTTTTTTTTAAACCCCCCCCCCCCCTGTGCGGGGCCTCCCGGGGCATGCCACCCAACCTGGCCCTTTTTTTTTTTTTTTTTTTTTTTTTTTTTTTGTAGTTAGGGGGTCTTCCTACGTGGCACAGGCTTGTCTTAAACTCCTGATATCTTCCCTTTTTGGCCTTCCCAGCGTGCTGGAATTTTAGTCATGAGCTACTGCACCTGGCCTTAGATGTGCTTTTGGAGTCAGATGGAAACCGCTTGCAAAATACAGAGAGCATTTTTTAGCTAGTCCAGTCGACTGAAGACATTTTTGGACAACATCTAATACCTCTCTTCATTTTGTCATCATCTAGTGAAAGTAAAATATCTTATTTTCTTAATCCTGTTTTGAAAGAAATCTTTTAAAAACAGATTTCCTCACACCCTCTTCAGAATTGAACGCTTTCACTATCACATGTATCTACGTGTGATAATAAAAACAAAGACTAACAAGACTGGGTTGTGTTTGGCTGGAATAAGTATATTTCCCCGAGAGTGTTAAAAAGGGTACGAGAAAACTAGTGAGACTGATTTAGCTAGTCAACAAATTAGGAAACTGACATTTCCTAAAATTCTCGTGGGGTTAGTCCTGTCTACTCAGTGGAAATAGTAAACCACCTGGAATTTTACTTTTAGGTTATGTCATTATTTGTAATTTAAATTTATCTTCAGTGTTGTTTATTAAAATCACCCTTGGTTTTTTAAACTATAATACAGAACTTTATTTTCTTTAAAAAGGACAACTTATTTTATAATTAACATAGATTGCTTTCCTCGAAATAAAAATTGTCATTCTGCTGTAGCATCTTCTGCCAATTGCAGTATGACTCGAGGTATGACTGCAGTTGTCTTAGAATAATCATAGGTCTAGCGAGTGCTTTAGGCTTCCAGGTTTTTGAAGAATGCAAGTATGGTGGACCTTTAACCACATCTAAGGAAAATGTTAAGTGAAGCATGCTTTTAATAGCTAGTCTGTCATTTTTAAGGTTTCAATAGTGTGTGTTTTGAGGCAGTAAACTTAAAAGTGCTTGTATATTAAAGCTTAATAATCCTTAAGCATTATTAAGTTACTGATAAATGTTCTGTTCTGTTTGATGGGCTGTCAAAAAACTGTATAGAAATAAGAGAGAAAATTATTGTTTTGGATTTTTTTTAGTATGGAGACTTATGTAAACCAAAAACAAAATTCTAAGGTGCCTAAACCTTCTGAACAGACCCCTCCTGTAGGCCAACAGCATTCCAAAGTTAACTTGAAAAACATGTTCAGGCCATAATGGAAGAGGGGGTTGGACATGCCAACGCCTCATTCTACCATTTTTCCTTTTGTAATTCAGGAAAAACCAACCAGCATTAATCTCAACACAGATGTTAAGTCTGATAAGAAGCATTTACAATCTATTCTTTCATAAGCGTGCTACCTGGAGGCTTCATCTGCATGATATAACCTTGGTTTTCAAAACCCGTATCCTAACCCAGACAATCCTTTCTATGAAATGGCTCTTTCAACCAATTGCCAATCAGAAAAATTTTTAAATCTATCTATGACTTGGAAGGCCTGCCCTCCCCTTCTTCAAGATGTTCTGTCCTTCTAGATCAAACCAATGTGAATCTTACATGTATCTGATTGATGTCTCATGTCTCCCTAAAATGTGTGAAACTAGCCTGTGCCCCAACCACCTTGGGCACATGTTCTTAAGATTTCCTGAAGGCTCTGTCATGAGCCGTTGGTCACTCATATTTGGTTCACAATAAACCTCTTCAAATTACAGTTTAACTCTTCATCGACAGTTACTATTTCCTGAGTATACAGGAACACTTTACAGAATTTAAGGTACCATTTTTTCTGTGACTTTTGAGACTTTTTATAATGGTCAAGATTCATATTATAAAAATAACTTAAATAATGGATATGAATATTTTTAAAGTTTAAAATGCTGTGCACATTTACAAAAAAACTTGTTCAGAATTGCTCAGCTGAGGAATTGCTGTGTAGAGAATATTTCATTGCATTTATTTTATGCCAGTAAAATAATCTTTTAGTAAGTCATCTTGTGTTTAATCGGTCTAAACTTTGGTCACTTGGTAAACAGGAACTTAATTGTTGTCATTGTAGCTTTTGGGTTTCTGAGAGATGAATATGAGTATCAGGATTTTCTTTGCTAGATATAATAGTAAAGTCACTTTTATAAGCAAAAGAATGAGTTTAAAACTTCTTCAACTATTTCTTGTAGTTGGTTCATGGGGATGGACTGAAGTGTGCAAAAATGAAGAGATTTAGTCCCCACCTTTAAGGTGGCTATAATACTGTAGAGAATAATGACAACCACAGGCCAACTTCTCTCTCATTGGGAAAAATTCTGTTTTATCCTGTTGTAGCAGCTTATGCCTTCATTTTACATTCTCCTTAGACTGTCTTTACATAAGAAATTATTAGAGTCTTCAAATAAAGAATATCATGGGGATTCTTCAATTTGACAATAAAAGGCCTTGCACACAGACAAAGCCCTTGTATAGTAAGATGGCAGCAGTAAAAGCACAATTTGTCATGTATCCCAGCAGGTTTTTACAAAGCCACAGCAAGTGGCTTGCCTTACCTTTTTTTTTTTTTTTTTTTTACATACTAGCTTTTGGTTAAACAAATGCAGGTCTATTTTCAGTATTTATTAGATTTCACATTCTTGATGAGTAGGGAAAGGCAATATATTAGAGTTTATATAAACGAGATATTTGTGAGAAAATACTAAAGAAACTAATGAGCGATTTAAGATCTGCATTATTTACCTAATAACCTTTGAGAGATCACTTAGGGCAATCTGTGTTGTTCCTAGGAGTATGTTTGTGATGCTAGGTGGTTTGGTGGGAGAGCGTGGGAGTTAAATACTCACAGTCTTCTCTTTATCTTGATGAAAACTGTTAGCCTCGAATGATTCAGAAGGATTTTTAGAGGTTTCCATGTTTACAATGTAGTGATAAGTGCCTGGATTAAATCTGGGTGGATTGCATCGTGGATTCATGTTCATGGCATATGGAGAATGAGAAATTAATGTTAGTTGATCTAATTAGGAATTAGGATACTCTGACATCTACTTCTCTGGTTTATTTTGCTCATCTGTTTTTATAGTTGATAGAATACATAGAATGTGTGGGAGGAGGTGAGGAGAAGAGAGAATGATTTATGCAAAACTCATGTGATGGCAAATGCCCTTTTTCCTAAAGTAGTGAAAACAAATAGTAGCATTTTTGTTTGCTTGACAGTTTGTGAATAGGAGTACTTGTGGGTAGGAGATATATTAATTGGCATGACATATTTTTGAAAATTAATCACGAAACTGACAGTTGTTTTTTACTAGGTTAAAAGAAAGTACTTGTTATTTTGATTATTTGTAAAGCTCTTAAGTATTTTTTTTGGGAGTATACATGCTCTAAATATAGATGAAACTATCCTGTTTTCAGCCATGAGAAAGAAATTGGCTCAGCTAATGGTTGTTTTGTAAACCACACCCCTATACTTTGCATTAAAATATGAAGTAAATTTGTATCTATACCAGGAAGTGATTTTCTGCAGTTCAGTGTGATGGTGGGAGTAGGTGTGCTAAAACCTAAAGTGGAAAATCTTTGTAACAACTTGCTGAACTGGGTAGCTCTTCCTTATTCTCAATTTTCAGAAACATTTTCAGGCACAAAAGAAAATTATGTAAGAAATGCAGTGTGGTATGTCTTATAAACAATATCCTCTTGTTCTGAATCCAATAGCTTTGAAATATTATTTGCTAAACAATTATTTCTTTTTTAGACAAAACTTGAGTTGCCTGTTCGCTTTTATTTTTTAAAAGACATGTATTTTTAGAAATAGTCTCAGGCTAAAGAACATAACTCACCAGGAAAACATGATTAATTCAATGTATCAGAAAAACTTTGAACTCAAAAGCAAGTTATTCTTTTTTTTTTTTGAGACAGAAATTCGCTCTTGTTGCCCAGGCTGGAGGGCAGTGGCGTGATTTCAGCTCACTGCAACCTCCACCTCCCAGCTTCAGGCAATTCTGCTTCCTCAGCTTCTCGATTAGCTGGGTTTATAGGCATGTACCACCATGTCTGGCTAATTTTGTATTTTTAGTAGAGATGGGATTTCTCCCTGTTGGTCAGGCTGGTCTCGAACACCCGACCTCAGGTGATCTGCCCACTTCAGCCTCCCAAAGTGCTGGGATTACAGGCATGAGACACTGCACCTAGCCACTTTTTTTTTTTTTAAGAATATATTTTAGAAATTTGGGAAGGAGAAATTAGCATAGCAGATTGGGATGTAGATATCAAAAATGCTGCAAATCCCGTGCGATCATCTGATGTTAATTTATAGTCCCAACTTCATAGTTTTTGCAGGCTCCTGGAATGCAGCCTGCCAACAGGCCATGGAAGGAGACAGCGGGACTGCACAGAGTGGCTGTAATGTCATCTCTGTCCACGTGGCATCCACTTCAAGACTCTAGAGTCCAGCTAGAAAGGACTCTGGAGACCAGTGTGTAGATGACATTGGTGTAAGCACAAGCCTTTATCAGAAAGAAGTCTGAATCTACTTTTCCTTCTTAGGACCTAAGAAAAGCCATTTCCCCTCTCTGCTGAGTTGTTTACATTTCTCTTCTGTTCAGTAAGAATAATCTTACTTCAGTGTTGAGGAAACTGCTCTGTGTGAAAGGTTTTTTGACAGTGTTTAAAACATGATGTTGCTGTGGCTAAGCATGAATGCTGTGTTGTGTGCCTACCTCTGGCCTCTGGCAGCCTGATTAGAAGAGGATCACTTTGTTTCTCAGTAGTACTTACTAAATGCCAGGAGCACATAGAAGAGGAGAGGACTGTATCACAAATACCTGGGGACTTTTTTTTTTTTTAACCCCAAAGCCCACCACTATCCTGTTTCCTCATATCTTGGGTAATAGATGCATAAAGATATGTGTATTTTGAAAACGTCTCTCTTTAGAACAATATACTCCAGATTTTTCTGAATTACATAGCTGTCTATATGTGAAATCTGAGCATACTAATAACATGTTTTGCAAAGTATACATTATATTCATATATAAATATTAGTGTTCTGTACATTTTAAAGCATAAACACTGAAAAAGGTAACATTAAATATTTTCAGTAATTTTAACACTACAAAAAATCTCTTGCTCTCCATTAGAGATTAATCTTTTCATGAAAGCAGTGTAATTAATTTTTGAATTTTTTGAAAATGTTTTAATAGTGATTTTTTAAAGCCTATCTCTAAGTTTAGCATATTTTGGTTTCTTTTTTTTTTTTGAGACAGAGTCTCACTCTATTGCCCAGGCTGGAGTGCAGTGGTGCAATCTCAGCTCACTGTAACCTCTGCCTCCTGGGTTCAAGCAGTTCTCTTGCCTCAGCCTCCTGAGTAGCTGGTATTACAGGCGTGCGTCACCACACCCGGTTAATTTTTATGTTTTTAGTAGAGACTGGGTTTCGCCATGTTGGTCAGGCTGGTCTTGAACTCCTGACCTTATAATCTGCCTGCCTCAGCCTCCCAAAGTGCTGGGATTACAGGCATGAGCCACTGCGCTCGGCCATTGATTCTTGGTTTTAATGGCTTTGATTGCTGAAAAATACACCTCACAAAGATTTGTAAATACAAATGGAAGAATTGTATCACTGGATATTTTTCCTAAATTATCATACTCCTTTTCTCAACATATCCTACCAGTTATAGAAAAGTTTTTAGTTGACTTTCAGATGGTAAAATTTTATTCTGAAACTTATTGGCGCGTTGCTGTATTTTTGAACTTTTAACAAATAGATTCAAAAGCCATTAACAAATGGGTTTGAAACGCTCTGGCAAGATTTCTAGTAGACTAGAATATTCTATCTCCAAGTTCCTAAGTGTGCTGATATAAGAGTTTTCATAGGTGACGCGGTTACATTGTTTTTGGCAACAAGATAACAAAACAGTGGAAATATTTCCAAACATCTGTTTGTATAATACTCTGTTTCAAAGCTTTGGTTTCTCTTGAAAAGCAGTTAATTTCTTACTCAATGTTGAGTCTCACCTTTACTTTGAAAGGAAGCGTTAAGTGTGCCGATTTTTTTTTTTTCCCTGCTAGGTAACATACTACTGAGAAGCACCTGGGACCCCTGCAAAGGTCCGTGAATTTGGAACACATGTTTTGTAAGGGAAAAGTGCATGACTCATCTCCTAAATTCCACAACTTTTTTTAAAGTGCTTGAGTTCTTCTTCCCTCTCAACACACAAAGTAGTTCTTTGAATACAGGAAGTAAGTTAGTAAATACCCAAAGCAGAGAAATGTTAGAATCATCTTTACTTTGATGCAACTCTAAAGCCAACTTCATAGGCTATGTAGTTTATTCTAATCCTTGAGTCTTCAGTTATTGACTGGCGTTCCTATGCCTCTGCTAACCGTATTTGCTGAAGGAATTCTTCAAATTTGATGCCATATTGGTTTTTACATGCTTTAAGCCATTTTTTTACCTTGGTTGAAATAGCAAGCGCTTCTCCAGTAATAGGTGGTTTTTAGTCTTTTGCTAGCAAAGGAACCCAGAAAGAAGCTTTTACATGTTAATCATTAAATTAATAAAATTTTGTGAAGTACTCAATTTGTAGAGCAGTGCTGCACAATGTTAAACATAGTGAAAAAAACTAGAGTTGTCTTCAGGTCCTGAGTGCTTAGATTTTAAATGACTTGCCCATCTCAGTACCTCTGTACTATCATTAGCTGGTATCTCTAGGTACAGTGTACACCTAGGGGAGCTTTATCATGAACAAAAATGAATGGAAGCCGACATTTTAAATAAAGTCTGCCCAGCCATTTTAATTGTTGTGAATTATTCTCATCATACGTGATCAAATCATCAGTGCTTTGACCTGGTCATGTGACTGATAGCGAGAACCCTGGGAGCTCAGGGCTCGTGTTAGCCCTGCCACGTGGCTTCTTGTTAACTGGTCCTTGTGTGTTTAATGTTAGCTTCAGCCCATGTGGTGGTTTTTCAGGCTTCCTTTTAAGCACTTGTCTGTTTTGTGAGGGTTGATTTGGCTTAGTTAAAGCCAGATAGTATGATCTGTAAATCCACTTAACTGGGCACATGTAACCTACAATCAGTGGCAATGCATTGGACCTGAGCAATACACGGATGTCCCCTGCCAACCCCTAAGCTCCTGCTGTTGTTTCTTGGGGTTCCTCCCTTCCAATACACAGCTCGTGATGCTCACGTCGGACTGAGGAGGGTGTCCGTCAAACAAGCTTTGTAAAGGCAGCCTTTAGTATAAAGTACATAGAGAATTTCTCTGTCTCCTCCCTGGGGAGCATACCGACCTTGTGAAAGACCCTTGCCTTAGAGCTGTGGACTGCCCCTGAGTTAGATGCTTCCTGAGCACTTTGGTTTTTCTGTCCCTACTTACTATGAAAATAACAAGTGATCAAGAATTTAAATAGCACAGAAGCTTACCATTACAAGTGAGCTTCACCCCCCACCCCAGACACCCAAACTCTATCTTCTTGCTTTTTTGGTGCTTTCTAAGTTTCATAGACAAACATATGAATGTGTAACCTTTTTTTAAAAAAAGGTCAATGTTAGCACATTAAACCCATCTCTATCTTGCTTTTATCACTCCACGCTACTTCTTAGAGAACTTTCCATGTTGGTTTACGCAGATATACACAATTATTTGCCCCAGTGTTTGCTAGGTAATATGTTTGTGCTGTTATTTATAAATTTGTCATATTAGGCATTTTCTATTGAGTTTCTGTTGTGGCAAATGATGCTGGCTCTCTCGTACCACCTTTTTTCTCCCCTCATCCTTCTTTTTTGTTGAAATAATGCATAATGGGTTGTTTTTTTTGCAGGGGGGTAAAATAATAGCATTCACCTTACTATGACTGAGGTATTTTTAGTACTTTGTGAAGTACTAAACTTTGTGATTTAGTATTGCGTGATGTTAAATAGCATTGAAAAAAAAATTATAGATTTGTTTTAGTCTCTTTTATGCTAAAGGCTTTCCTCGCATGTCCAGTGGTTTGTTGCTGTCCATTCAGGTTTCAGAACGAGGCACTGGAAGACAGATGAGCTGTCCTGGGTATGTGGAGTGGGGGCGCCTGTCTACTGACAGTGGGGAACAGGCCAGCCTTCATGTTGCCGCTCAGTGGTGGAGTTACTAATATTTCTGGGGCCTTTCCCCCAGAGCGAGATCCTCCAGTGTCCCCTCGGGGAGTGACCCAGATCACAGGTGTGATTGCGGCAGAGCAGGGGACAGCGGCGGACAGCCCAGGCCTCAGAGTGCTGATGGTCACTGGTTCCTCCCATGCTCCGCGACACTCAGCCCAGCCCGAAGCCTCTTGGGTGAGATCTTTGAGGAATCAGTCCTCTGCCTCCCATGGGATGGGTGGGATGGTGTGGTCAGCAGTAGACAGCGCACTGTTTTCTGCCACCTGAACCCCAGCTGTGGTACCCATGGCATCAAGTGGCCACTGACACAGAGGTGGCAGCTTTCTGTCATCTTCTGTCTACTAACAATCCTCTGCTTCTTTTCTGTCTTTAAATTTTTTTTTTTAATTTCCCCTTTATATTGTCTGTTCTCTGATGTTCTTGTCATGTTTATTGGTGATGGTTTTGTTTTTCCCCCGAATCTCTTAACTTCCTTCACTGTCATTTTAGCAGGGCTTCTGGAAGGAAAAGAGATAAAAATACATGGTCAGTTCATCTCTTAAAATGGGAATCTTGGAAAGCAGTGTAAACGGCAGCATGGTACCCTTCCTCTCATTGTTACTTCAGAATGGATGCTGGGCAGGAAAGCAGGCGGCCCCTCTGTTCTGGTCATGGAAAGATAAACAAAAGTTCTGGTCTAACAGAATTAGGATTTCAGTCCTTCCTTTTGGAATCTTAACGTAGGTCCCAATCATGAAGACTGCTGAACAAATCTCAGTTCAAAATGCTGCGTTGTACATGCCATCGCCTCGTCCATCATCTTACAGGTTTTATTAATGATGTATTTCAGTGATTGATTTTCTGAATACGCGCCTGTCACTCATTGCTTACTTTTTTAGCAGATGTGTTTCTCTGGGAGTACCCATGGGACGCCTATGTTACATACCAAACTCCTCCCTGTCTTCTCTATGGCTAGCCAGATCCTGTCCCAAAGGGGTGTGAGAGTTAGAGCTTCTTGCTAACATGGCATTGTCCGGCACCTTCTAGAAGCTTTGCCTTCCCAGTTCACTTGGGGAACTCTAGCTTTAGGGCATCCTTATCTCAGGATGAATGGGCAGAAAGATAACAGGAAATATTAAATTATTTTAGCATATTAAATATCTGACTAAGAAGTAAAATATTTATTTGAAACTTTCAGGATCACTTTCTTAGAGTGCTATGTAATTGCTAGTGTTCCATGCCATTTGGATGAGTGAAGTTCTTATTTATTTGACATCCATTAAGTATTTGAGTATCTTCAATTGTAAGTAGCAGAAATTTACCTTTCACTAGCTTAGGAGATTGATTGGTTTCTGTCTCTGGAAAGGATGTTGGATTAGGCTGGCCTCAACATCCCCTGGGTCCAGAGATTCAAATGATGTCATCTGCACATAGCTCTTGTCTTATGCTGTCTTTTCTGTGCGTCAACCGTGATGCTTACTCTACATGGGTGAAGACATGGCTACAGGCATATTAGCTTCATTTAGCATCTCGTCCCTGTCCCTGTGTCAGTTCAAAGAAGGACCAGGAACGTGAAATGCCTTTGATTAGAATATTGGAGCTGTGGCTTCTCTTCTGACCTTTGTCCCTGCACTGCCAAATCCATCTAAATGAAACACTTAAAGAGGTCATCTGTGTCTTCCAGGAATTAAGTGGATCTCTGGAAAGCTGTTTTGTGATTCATTTGAATTTGTGGGAATGCTTCCCAAGTACAGGCACCAGAGCCTGGTGGTGGCTGAAGCCCTGGAATGGGCCAAGTCATCCAGACAGGAGACTCCAGGGAGTGGCAGGAACTGTGCCCAACTAGAGGATGCATCCCCACAGCTACTCAGCACCAGATGAGTGATGCCAGGCCAGGTGCCAGGTCTTCCCATTTTTAAAACAAGCCAGAAATCCAATTTTGTATTAAATGTTCTCGAGGCTGAAAAGATTGGTAATTAATTCAAGCATTTTCTAAATCACTGTCTTGGCCAAAACACACATCATTTTTGATCTCTTCTCAAACTCATTTTTTAAAGTATAAGGCGAGATTAAGAGTGCTGGGGCACTTTGTTCAAGGCCAGAGGGTGGTGACATGGTCAACCAGGGCTCAGTCATAAGTCTCCTGACTCCCCAAGCCTGGGGCCCTTTTGAATGGACCATGTTGTAAGCTGTTGTTTTCACTGGCAATGTCTTTTTTTGTATTTTTTTAAAAGCCAGTATTACCTCTGTACTAGATAATAAATTTTTGGCCTGAACTCAATAATGTCAGATTCTATGGTTCATGAAAGGTAGAATTTTAACATGACTACATTCTTTTGGATGAAGTTGGCAGTGGGCCAGCCGGCAAGGATGTCCATCAGAGCCTGATTGAGCTTGCAGATATCAAGTTGACAGATGGGAGAGTTTGTGTCTATGTTATAAATTAAAGTAAGATTGTAAGCAAGAGTTTAAATATTTCTGATGACATTTTAATTTTAGTCAAGTAGCCACTAATCAAAAGATTGACTTAATGATCTTGTTCAACCGAAAAATCCACCGAAGTGAATTAATTTAGGCTTTTGGGTTTATGGACCCTGGAAAGGCCGACCTTTGTGCTTCTGTTCTCATTCCTACTCAGCTTTGATATCAGAACTTTATTTGACTTGTCAAAAAAAAAAAGCATTTATTTTCTAGATATTGGAAGGTAGCTCAGATTTCAGAAGAAAGTTTTAATTAAAATATATTGGATCTGATTTTTGTCTTATCTGCAGATACAAAGACATCAACTTTTAAAAAATGGTCTTGGAAAATGAATATTGACTGGTCGTGGTGGCTCATGCCTGTAATCCCAGCACTTTGGGAGGCCAAGGTAGGCGGATCACCTGAGATCAGGAGTTCGAGAGCAACCTGGCCAACATGGTGACACCCCGTCTCTACTAAAAATAGGAAAATTAGCCACGTGTGGTGGCACACACCTGTAGTCTCAACTGCTTGGGAGGCTGGGTTAGGAGAATCGCTTGAACCTGGGAGGTGGATGTTGCAATGAGCTAAGATTGCACCACTGCACTCCAGCCTGGGCAACAGGGTGAGACTTTGTCTCCAAAAAAAAAAAAGAGAGAGAAAATGAATATTGATGAAGCTGCTGTGGAAAATTGACCTCTTGCCTCAAGACAAATAAAAGTACATTTCCCAGACTTTTTCAGCTGCATGTTTTTTCTTACCTCTGTAACTGATTCTGATTTGCCCTGCCTGTCCCTCTGAAACCTCAGAACTTTCAAATTGCTATTTGATTTGCAGGGTAAATTGTAATGAGAGCCATAGCATTCCAAGTGTGGGTTACATGCCTGAATCATATTAGGACTTCATTTTTTTTTAAAGTTCTTAGTTGTTTCAACCTGTATTTGTTGTAAGATTATAAAAAGTATTTCCAAATGAGAGCTGATGCTCAAGTTGGTGATTTTTTCCTCAGTACAAAATAAACAATTGCACCTGAATATCAGAGAGTGAAAATCAGATGAAAAAAATTTTAGGTAATCCCTCATCCTCCCTATTGGATACTTAGTAGAAAAAAGTAAGAGAAAATGCTTTTATGATGGTCTTTATTCTGAGTATGTTCTGGTTGCTACCAATATACATCAAAAATACTACCTCTGGTGTATAAATAGTGGTAGTTTCCCCATTTTACAAACAAATTGGACACAACTTCTAGGTATTCTGAAGGAGGGCTTATAGGTGTTGCACCTAACGTGGGTAATTCTGTGTCAGCCAGGCAGCCTACTGTATTCATGCACCTGATTGTAACCCTCGAAGCTGTAGTGTCTCTGCTTCTCAGCTCCCCAACTAAGTCTTCTGGAGCCTCTCCAGAAATAAATTCTGTGCAGACAGCTCTGGAGAAGAGCATGGTGTGGAGGGGATTGTGCAACGTGATGGCCTTTTCTAGATGACATTATGGAAAATATATTGTTAGCAATGCACCTCAGGTCGTTTTTTGTACCTTTGTGGAGAACCAGTGAAAGTTCAGATTGCATCTGCAGGACCCTTCTGTTTTTCAGACGGGGACATAACAAGTCGGAACTTCCAGCTGTGAGTCACTTTAATCGCTCTGGAATACTCTCAGCTGTTATCTCCTAATAGTCCTAATTTTAGTTTTCTGTTCATTCACTTCCTCAGGGCAAAAAATGTTCAAAGTTATTTGTTTGGTGGAAGGATTCCTTGTGTGCTTTATCAGGGCAAGAAATGTTCAAAGTTAATTTGTTTGGTGGAAGGAATCCTTGTGTGCTTTATTAGCCGCAGAGTCACAAAGGAATTTTGTTTTTTTTTAGGATGAGACCAGTAAGTAGAAAGTATCTATTTTCACATACTGATAGGAAGGGATGTGGGGAAAGAGGGAAGAGATTTTTATCTGTAATGGTGAACTCATATCACATTTTAGGTCGTGAAGCTAGCATCTATTTGTGGAAGTCAGAAGCAATTGCAAAACTTGCACAGTCTAGGGAATGTGCTATGACATATTTACTCTTTGATTTCCCTATGAAATTAATTAAAGTTAAAATAGTATCCAATGTAATCATCGTATCAATACTTCTTCTTCCCGTTGGGCCCTCATTGATCTTGAACCCTTGGTGCCTATCTTGCTCTGGTTATTTTTATTACTGAATTATGTTTTAAAATAGGCTGTCATATTTAAGTGGTAGAAATGTTGTTTCGGAGATAAAGTGAGTCTTTTTCAATCTGTGTCTTGAGATTTTTGAGGAGCAGTGCCCAGTCCTTTCAAGATAATTCCTACCCCACTCTTGACATCTCCTGTCTCCCTCCATGCTCATGCCGCCGTAAAATAGCTCCCTCTCCAGGCCCAGACAACTTCCGCCAGCCTTTATACCCCACAGAGGCCCCACATGAAGGGTGCTTCCTTTTTCATCTCAGTATGTCATAATTTGTAGGGAATTGTCTTCATTATAATCAAAGTGTCTCAGTGTCCCCTCTACATGTGAAAAGCTCTTTTGGTCCTTTTTGCGTATTCTTGGCTGAATGAAAACCAATGGCAAATTATGTATTAGTCTGCGAACATACTGTTTAGGGTGAATATATCTGAATTAATTAAGTGTCATTAATAATGCCTCACAATTTATGAGTATATTATTTACTTGACTTAAAAATCATATAAATTAGTGAGGTTCATTTTTTAAATGTCGCAGTGTGAGATGGCTTTGTGGGGACACCTCTGTATGCCTTAATTTCAGAACTGTTACCAGCTGGGTCTCACTCATTTATTCCTTGTCCAGTAGCTATTTAGTATTCCCATTTTTGCAGCCTAATTGCAACCTCTCTATTCCTTCCAGTGCGAATTCAGTCTTACATCTGCAGGAGTGATACTCATTGCAGTCAGCTGATCCCACACAAAAAAACAAACCTGTATTTTGCGGTGTTGAAGGGAACTTGCATGTGATGTAAACTTCAATGCCTTGCTCAGGAGAGGAGTCAAGGTACCTTTTCTGAGTTGAACTGTATAATAATTTAAAAGGAAAGGCCCACGTAAATGTTACTGTGTTTTGTGTTAATTATATTTTTCATGAAGGAAACTCAGACAATTGGCTTTAATAAATAATTGCCTTAGAAATAGATTTTACATCCTTCAAGGATACTGTGTATGATTCATTAAGATTTAATAGACCTTCGAGGAGTATTTATTTTCCCTTTTTTAAAATGATAAGAAATGTTAGAGAGATGATAACTTTCCAGTCACACAGTTCTTTCCAAATTTATATTGTGCTATTGAAACCACAGCTGGTATCATCGTAGTAGCCTGTGGTACATACTCAGTTAAGTGTGCATTTCATCATCTCTCCTAAACATGTACTTAATTACTGTTTTTTAAAAAATAAGGAATCTTTTAGAAGTTGTTCTAACACAATGAAGACTTAAATTTCAGGTAGACATCTTATGAAGTTGCTGGGTGAAATTGCTGGGAATCTTACCTCACAGGCAGTTAGGAATTTGAAAGTATCTTGGACTCAGCCAGTCCACCTCCCTGAATTTTATACTCTAGGTAACTCCTGTGAGTGTTACGTTGGCAGAAGAAGATTTAAGATTAGGCTGAGTTCCAGGTACAGCTCTGCTGAATAATAGCTTGGAAATTCTCTAATCTCACTAAGCCTTAATTTCCTTATCTGTAAAATGGGCATAATAATAGCCCCTACTCCCTTTGGTTTTAAAGATCAGATAAGAGACTGTGTCTGGAGTGCCTCATGGGTCTGGCACATGTGCACTAGCATGAGCCATAAGGTTAGTGCCAAGTATGACAGCGAGTGTGGGCAAAGCTGAGCCGAGACTGAGGAGCTCTCTCTGGCCTCCTCCCTCCCACTGTCACATGCCAGCTCCCTCTCTGCCCTCGCCCTTGTCTCCACTCTTGAGTCATGATATAATCAGGGACATTTTGGTCCTCTGCACTCGCCCTCTCCACCCCCTTTGACCCGGTTTCTATTGATGTGGACAACAAAGCCGCTTTATTTTATGTCATCTGTGGAGCCCCAGTGTGGGTAGCTTTGATGCCCAACGGCCGGGCAGCAAGGCACTGCGAACCCACACCTGCAATTTGGGGGTACCTGGCATGGCATAAACAGGAACAAGTAGTCCCTCCGAGGACGCCCAGGGCCCCAGCCTCTAGCCACTCTGTGTGGGGCGGGGTATTTCTAATATGCTTGTTTTACAAGCCTGTTAGTGTGACTGGCGGTACAAAGAGAACTATCCTGTGTTTGCCAAAGGGGGCTGATGACCATTAAGTACTTCACAAGTATAAGATGGTATTGGGCTTTTTGCTGTGAGAATTTTATTGAATATTTGCAACCTGAAGGAACCTTAAAGGAGGCCTGTAGGTGATAGTGCTTTCACTTTGTTCAGCTAACCTAAGAAAATTTTAATAAACTCAAAAAACCACTTTCATCTTCATGAATTAAAAAGAGTTTGGATTTCACAATGTATGCTTATTCCTAAAAGGGTGTATGATTCTTTCCTTCAGAATAGCAGTGGTTAACACAAATCTTTTTGTTTCCTTTATGAACATTATGTAACATATATAGATAGAACTATATATGTGTGTGTGTGTGTGTGTGTTCCCAATATAAGTATCTTAGAAAAGTGTCCATTCCTCGTTTAAAAAATACTGATAAAAAGACAGGTGAGATGGTTCATGCCTGTAATTTCAACACTTGAGAGGCTGAGGCAGGAGGATCCCTTGAGTCCAGGAACTTGAGACCAGCCCAGGGAACACAGCAAGACCTTGTCACCAAATAATTTTTTTTTAATTAGCCATGCATGGTGGTGTGCACCTATAGTCCCAGCTTTCAGAGGACTGAGGCAGGAGGATCACTTGAGCCTGGGAGTTCAAGACTGCAGTTGGCCATGATCATGCCACTGTAGTCCAGCTTAAAAAAAAAAAAAAACACAAAAAAAACTGATAATAAATGTAAAATAATGATGATAAATCACTGTTTTGCTATCAATTTTAAAGTAGGTAATAAAGAATGGTTGGGCTAGGTAGAATGCCAAACTGATAATTCAAAATTTTCTGAACCTGAAGACTTCGAAACCCAAGAATCTTTATTTTGAAATCTGAAAGTTCACAGCCTAGAGCCTTATATAAAATATTGAAGTTAACAAATGGGATTAACCAGCCTTATTCAAGCTGAGAGTTCATTGTCGTTACCTGCATTTGCACCAGAATTTGAACTAGAGACAAGCAATATTTTGGCTTGGGTAATAGCAAAGTAACAGGGTAAAGGAGAGAGTTTTTCAGGAAGTTAAACAGCTTTTCAGTTATTAAGCAGCTCTGCAAGTAATCCATTTTGGTAAAACTAACGAATGACCGCTGAGTCTCATATACAACAAAATAAAACGTGCTGCAGAAAAAATAATATAGGGGCTCCTGGGTATACTGCTGAAAAAATAGGTTACCAGTTAAAAACTCTTTTAAGTAGTAGATCCTCTGTTTTGTGAAGTGATTGTTCACAGGTCATTAAATCTAGCTACCATCTGACCAAGAAGTTTTTTGAGGGGAATCTGGAGGGGAAATAAAGCCAAAAGCAATGTGACGCAAGTGTGAATGAAAGGCCACCTGGAAGAAGGATAAAGTAGCCATGAAGTAGCTGTCAGATCTGACTCAGTGTCCTGTCCCACTACTCAGTTACGAAGGTGTAAGTACTGCTCTACCAGGACATACTACAGTCTGCAAAATGAGAGGTTAGACTATACAATCTCCGAAATTCTTTTAATTTCAGCATCTTATGATAACACGTAAACGAAAGTGTTAAGTGTAACTATCTTTGATTTTTCTTCTTGTCTCATTTCTTGTCTTCTTTGAACTCTCCATTCCTCAAGGGCCACGTAGGGCTGCACTCTTTCCAGGAAGCCCTTTATCCACACCTGCGACCGCAGGCTCCTGCTCTGTGCTCCTGTGGCACTTGTCGTCTGGATTCAGCATTTCTTCTCTGCTGCTTGGTATTTTACCACAGTGTGAAGGTCCTCCCCTGTCGACTACTGTGGAAAACTCCTTACGGTCAGGGATCTTGTTTTACACTGACTTTCCATTTCCAAGTATTGTCCTGGAACTCCTTTCCCCTTTATGTCACACTAGCCAGCAAACACCTCCATCCCAAAGGACCCCTGTCATCCTCCGTCTCTGCACCTGCACCCTGGGGTCGGGCTGAGCTCTGCCAGAATGAGGAATGTCACTCCACAGGTTTGCTTGGCTCCTGTATGTGAACCATCAGAAACTGTGGATGACTCTCAGCTCTGCCCATAAGCCCATCCTCCTGTCTCTCTTTAAACTTGTCCATCCACATTCTGCAGTTCCCTTTTTAAGCTCTCTGTGTTCTCTTTAACCTTTGAAGTCCTCAGCCTGCCTCTCACTCTCAGCAGGTAGCCATGGACCTACTTCTCAGAGAAAATAGGAGCCAGTGGATAGGAGCCCCCGTCTTCCCTCAGTCAGTTCTGCCTCTTCCCAATGACACCTGTCTCATTTTTTCTCCTGTGAATAGGAAAAGGCACCAGAGCCTGTTCTTCCTGTGCTTGGATCCCATCCCCTCCCACCTTCTCAAGAAGTGCTAGGGAATATCCCTTCTCTCTCAGGTCCTCCCTCTGTCCCCCATCCTTCTTCATCTCACTCCTCTCCTTCCCTTCCAGACTCCTTAGAAACCAGCCATGTGCAGTGCTGGCATTTCCTTACCTCACCTTAGCCTAGTCTGGGTTCCATTGCTACACTTCACCAAAACATCTCTGCCAAGGTTGCCAAGAACCTCCCGTGCTGCTCAATCCGGCTGACAGTTCCCAGTTCCTGCCTTCTCAAAAGCATCATGTTCATCCCATAGCATGTTTGAACCCCCTTTTCCCTGCACTCCCATTGGGTGGCCCTGTGTTTTTTCACTTCCTGCCTCTATAGCAGTTTTCCCCGTTCGCATCCTCTCCTCCAGGCTGTGAAATGCTCCTGTTCTTGAAGACCGCTTCTCTGCCCTCCTCCCCATCACTCTGTCCCCTCCCCAGATTACCTTGTTCACTCCTCTGGGGAGCTAATGTCTGATGCACGGATACACACATTTTTATCTCCTGCTTCCGGGAACCTTGGACCCACCTGTCCACTGCCGAGCTGACAGTGACACTTAAATGTCCCAAGAGCACATGAAACGTAACAAGCTCAAAACCGAACTCTTCTCTTAAAAATCAGCTACTCTGTCATACAGGCAGCACTCCCTCCATCTTTCCCGGCATTTCTATTCTGTCATCAAGCCCCGTAGATGTCACCACTTCAGCATGCTGGACTGCCTCCTTCACCTCTGCTGCCTCCTCCTCCTCCTCCCTCTGCTGAGCTGCTCTCCTCTAGCTGGTGCAATTCTACAGTAGCCGCTTCCTGGTGCTCCTGGCCCTGCTGTTCATCTCTTTCATGCCACTTGCCTTATCTATTTCTGCACTGTTTTCTCATTAACAGTGCCCCCTCCTCTCCAGGGCCCGCCTTCTTCCTGGAAGCCCTCTCTACCTGCCCTCACCTTTCTCCATGAGCCATTGCTGCCCAGGGAAGCCTCGCATGCCTCCCGCACCTGGCCCAGGCCTTTTCCATACCTGCTCATGGCCTGATGTGCTTCTCCCTCCTGACTCTGTCATTGTTAGAGTTCTACACTTGGCACAATTCTTCAGTTAATGTGTCTGCTCCTCTGGCCCATAAGCCCCAAAAGGACAAAGACTGGTGTCCGAGCTGTGCCTAGCACAGAGTGAACTCTCAAAGGTGTGCTGATGAGAGGATGGGTGGGGAAGGAAAATCAGTAAGGAAAATTCTCAGTTTACTCATTCCATGTTGGCCGAAGTTTTCATATTTTCTCCATAAAACATGTTCCAGAGCGGGTACCGTAAAGTAAAAGGATTCAAAAGTTTCTGGCTTCCTGATTCCTTTCTAAGAAGATCCTATTAAGTGATACTGATTTCAGCAGTGTGGGGAGGCATCCAGGCCTTGGAGGATCTGCTGAATGCATCACGTGCTTTAAATAATCAGTGTCCGATCACACCTTTAAGTTGGGTTTTGTTTTCTCTTGTCCCATAAGACATTGGAGTGCTGATTGAGTTGGCATCCAACTTCATTTGCATTGTGTTTATTATTGCAGGACTTGGATTTCCATTATGATTTTCTGTTATTTTTCAAACTTTGATACTCCACTGATAGCATAAAGATACATAAATTTTAATTTTTCACAGATACACTCTGGAAATAACTTAGTATCCAAAGGCACTTGAGTAAAGTGAACCGGAGAAGTCATATGACGTTAGATGCCTGTTTTTGTTCAGTGAGTTTGAGAGGCTAGCTGTCAGCTGTCACTCTCATCACTCCGTTGTGTTCTGCCTTTTCTCTCTAGCCACCAATCCTTTCTTCTCTTTGCCTTTGGCCTTCTTTAGTTTACAGCGTAATCTAGGTGTGCTTTAAATATTCTTAGGTATACACTGCTTTGAATATTCTGTATCCATGTTTTTTTGTTTTTTGTTTTTTTGTTGTTGTTGTTTGTTTAACAGACATGGCTCCACTCTGTCACCCAGGCTGGGGTGCAGTGGTATAATCACAGCTCACTGCAGCCTCGAACTCCTGGGTTCAAGTGATCCTCTGGCCTCAGCCTCCCAAGGAGCTGGAACTACAGGTGCACACCACCACACCTGGCTAATTTTTGTTATTTTTTAGAGACAAGGTCTCAGTATGTGACCCAAGCTGGTCTCAAACTCCTGGGCTCAAGCAGTCCTCCTGCCTCAGCCTCCCAAGTTGCTGGGATTACAGATGTGAGCCACTGTGCTCAACTATATCTACATTTTTATAACTTTAATCAGTTGTGGAAATTCTGAATCATCATTATTTCTTCAAATATAATCATCTTTTGTTCATCTTCAGCTTAAAAATTTGTTATCTGATCATCTTAGTAACTAAAACCTTGAGAACAGTAATGATTTGTTGCTATCTCTGTGAGCTCATGTTTGATTGATCTTCATCTGTGGGAAACCTGGAGGCCTGGCAGGGGGCGCTCTCCTCCAGAGACGATTTGCATTTACTTTCACAGATGATCTCAGGAGGAGATCACTGATGTTGGGACCGCTTTGAAAGGCTTCCTTCAAGGATCTCAGGTTAATGTTGAAGCCTTTGGTTGAGCTCCCAGCCTTCCTTTGGCCCAGATAAGTGTTGGAATTGGCATTTGTCCTCAGGGAGTCCCTCTTTTCAGGTGTGCTTAATGGTCCCCACACTCCCTGTGGATTAAACTTACTTTGGGGGAAGAAAGGTGTCTTGGAGATTCCCTCTACCATCCACGAACCCAGCAATGTGATTAAAAAACAAAACAAAACAGAACTCAGCTCTATCAAGCAGCTCATTATTTTGTTGTTTGCTTGTTTTGTTTTTGTAACTGAGAATCCTTCAGCTTACTTACCTTCTATCCTACTGGAAGCATAAATCTTTGACATGGTTTTTATTGCTAGCAACAAGGAAAGTCAACATGCAAAAATAATTAACCAAGAGAAAGTTCAGGTTTTTCAAAATCGTGTGTCCAAAGCCATCCCTGTCATTCACTGGAACTTGATCTTACCCTTTGTCCTTTGGAAGCACATCTTTACTTTTGTTCTTGACTCCTGTCCAACCCACCTCCTCCTCATATAGTCCTGGAGCCGTGTGTCTTCCTCCTTCCCTGAATGGAGGTTCTTGTAGTAAATTCATGCCCCACCCTAATCGTTAGTTTTAAACTTAGTTCCTGTAAGGGAAGTAAAGAGCACATAGATGAGTGTTGTTCTTGGAGTCCAAAAATATAAATCACATCCATTAATCCAACAGATATTTACATGAAAAATTTAAAGGCTTTCCTTCTCAGATAACATTCTCTTTACAGAGGGAAGTTGTCCTGGACATGTGATCAAAGCAGCTGTGGGATGAGGTTCTGGAGGGAAAATAGGGAGAGCGGGTGGGCAAGAAGCAGGGACAGGTGACATGAGGATTGAATCTCCACTGTTTCTCCCTCATGAGAGGGAAGGAGGGTGGGTGGGAGGGAAGGGAAATTCCTGTGTCCACCATGTTTTTTCCCCAAGGTACACATTAAAGTCAAGTCCTCCTCACCTGGATGGTAATAACCCACGCTATTTATTTTCTGCTTTTCTAGATCAATGAACTGAGCCATGTTCAAATCCCTGTTATGTTGATGCCAGATGACTTCAAAGCCTATTCAAAAATAAAGGTGGACAATCACCTTTTTAACAAGTAAGTACAAGTATGACCTTTCATAAGACCAGTGTGGCTGCTAGGAGTACAAGTTTTGTGAATTTCTGTAATCATGTAATTTTTCAATGGGTGGGAGTAAAGTTTTGCTGATGAAGTTAATCCTGTGATAAACATAACCATCTGTCATTTTTAGAGAAGCAACAGCAGGCTCTCTGGGATAATATCCTTTGCCATATGGCATATTGTTCTCTATGAATATCTTATATGTTGAAAGTGATATTCTCATTATAATTCAAATTTTTGAAGCTGTAAATTGCTTGGATTTTTGAGCAGGTATGAACCTCTGCTCCTGTACACAGAACTTTGAAAATGATGATTTATGAACAGCAATGACTACACCATAGAACAATAAAGACTGAACGTACATTTTCATAAGGCACAATTAGATGCCATGTTGAGCATTGAGAACATTTCTCCTTCATTTGAATGTCATTTTAGACGTCACTGTGAAGCACCTATTATATGTTAGGTGGTCCATTGAGAGCTGGCGGTGCAATGATATGTAAGACATGGCCCTGCCCTCAAGGGGCTCACAGTACAAAAACTGACAAATATACAAATTGCTATAGTTCAGTGTGCAAAATACAAGGGAGGGGTGTGTGCGTGT
This sequence comes from Cacajao melanocephalus, assembly GCA_963573385.1. Classification (NCBI taxonomy): domain Eukaryota; kingdom Metazoa; phylum Chordata; class Mammalia; order Primates; family Pitheciidae; genus Cacajao; species Cacajao melanocephalus. The sequence continues at coordinate 21,728 of CAUYLG010003860.1, forward strand.
GAATAATTTACATGAATAGCTGGTTCCGTGGGAACACAAAGAGGGAAGCAATTCTGAATGATTAGTGTGAGCCTCAAAGAAATCATTCCCACATGAGGATCATTAGGAAATTTTTTTTGAAACAGAATCTTGCTCTGTTGCCTGGGCTGGTGTACAGTGGCAAAATTATAGCTCACTACAGTCTGAAATTCCTGGACTCAAGCAGTCCTCCTCTCTGAGCCTTCTAGGTAGCTGGGACTACAGATACAGGTTACCATGTCCAGCTGTTTTTTTTAAAAAAACTTTTTGTAAAGATAGACATCTCACTATGTTTCCTAGGCTGGTCTCAAACTCCTGGCCTCAAGCAGTCCTCCTACCTCAGTCTCTCAAAGTGCTGGGATTACAAATGAGCGGTGTAAGAAGCTACCATGCCTGGCCAATTATGAAATTTCTTAGGGGGGCCGTTGTCCTCATGTGAAGCTGATGCGGTAATTTTTCTCATAACACTGTTCAGAGGCTGACTTTTTGAGAGAATTTTCTCTATGCAAATTTAGAACGTGGCATTTATGTAAAATAGGCCTTTTGGTGGGTGAGGGAGTGGACCTGCTTTCCTTGGCAGTAGCTGACAGCGAACTTGGGGGGCCACACTGGTCTGGTGGCTTGCTCCGCTGCCCCTTCTAACTCACTCTCCCACCACTGTGCTTTTCCTTCACTGCTCCCCCTGCCTGGCCCCTTCCTTTCCCTACCTCTTGTTCTTTGAGGAATGGCTGCAGTGTGTGGCCAGGATTTCAAGAGGTCACATAGTCCAAGCATGCCTGTGACAAAGGAGACAGACATTATCCCTCTGGCCCCTTGTGTCTCCCGGATCTTCTTGTGGGTCATACCTGGTTCTAAGAAGCACTCCTGTCCCTTTGGTAGACACTGAACTCCAAACCCTTCTTTGGCTACATGTGGAACTCAATGGTGGCAGATGCAAGTCTGGTTGACTCTCTCTGAGCTTTATTCCACACTGTGACTGTTTCAGAGAAAATATGCCGAGCCATTTCAAGTTTAAGGAATACTGCCCGATGGTCTTCCGTAACCTGCGGGAGAGGTTTGGAATTGATGATCAAGATTTCCAGGTGAGTTGCTTTTGTAACATTGGCTTCCAGTAGGAAATGGGTTTTGCCATGCCTTCTGCTCTGTAAATTAGGATCTATATTTTTGTCAATAAAAATAATTCTATAATAGTAATTTTCATTTTCTGTAAGAAGTTTTTAATGTTCATTCTGAAGTAAAGGCTTCTCTTGACTGGGGACGTCTATACATATGATTTCGGTATAAAAGTCAGTAGGAAAATAAATTATTGTTCTTTGGAAGGAGACTAAGCAGTGAGTGTTTTATAGAATACTCTCATTTCCAGGTAGAAAGGTTCTGCTAGCAGAGCCGCTTATTAATTTCTGCTGTCAGACATGTCAGTAGCCTGTGTGAGTGTGCATGTTTTCTGACTTTGTAGAGGCTACTTAGGACTCTCAGGAATCGTTATCTTGCTGATTTGCTGCTTTTCAAGTTGGTCAGACTCTGGCTGTAGCACTTTTGTCAACGGCCACCCTTTTTGCACTGCAGTGCGGGACTGTGGAGTGACCATAGCACTGTGGTCAGCACCAGGAGCCCAGCATCCTGGGTGTGTCCTGTGGTGCGTCTTCGTCTTCATCTTGGTTCCCACCACATAAACGTGTGCCCTGCTGCCCTCCTCCCTACACTGGCCTGGTTCTTCATTCTAACTTTTAAACATCTGTTTTAACTTTTTAAATAACTCTTGGGCCATGATCATTTTTTTCTAAGAAAGGGCTTGATATTGGTTACCCAAGTTTCATACAGCAAGCCAAATTAAATGCTAAGGATTTTTTTAAAGCGAAAATCTAAGGGACAGGTTGAGCATCCCAATCAGAAAATCTGAAATCCCAAAAGCTTCAAAATCCAACATTTTCTGATCATCGACATGATGCCACAAGTGGAAAAATTCACAGTTAAGTGCTCAACACCATCTTTGTTTCATGTACACAGTTATTTAAACTATTGTATACAATTACCTTCAGGTTGTGTGTATGAGGTGTATATGAAATAGATAAATTTTGTGTTTAGACTTGGGTCCCATCCCTAAGATATCTCATTATCTATGCAAATGTTCTGAAATCTGGAAAAAAACCTGAAATACGACAGGCTCCAGGCATTTCAGATAAGGGATGTTCACCATGTACTGACTTATTAAGTCCCTTGAAATATAGTAAACACTTTCTCTAATTTACCCTCAATTTAAGATCTTAATTTATCCTGTGTTAAGTGACACATTGCCGCCTGGGTGACTACAAATTGAGTACTGACACGGCTTTCCCTGTATTTTCCCCTAAAGAATAGGGTCCCCGAAGCAAACTCAGTTTAGTTAGCACGCTTTCCTAAAGATCTGTGCTCCCACTGCCCTCTCCACGCTATTGCCGAAAAGTTCCAGGAATTTCTCACGTGCTCGCTCAGGCATGAGTGGTGACATGTTTGGAAAAGCCAGTGCTGACTGGGCTGCCAGTGACATTGTCTCATGATGGCCTGGGATTGTGGTTTGCAGGGAGATCCAGACCCTGAGCTGAGGGTCTGTGTACACAGGAGAGCTGAGGGCTGGCTAGTGGGACGGGAAGGATGTGGTTGCTCATTTGCTATTAAAACTGCATGGGAGCCAACGTTCCTGTTAAGACATTTCTTTTTTTTCCTCAAGACAAGGTCAGTCTTGCTCTGTCACCCAGGCTGGAGTGCAGTACAGGTGTGATCATAATCCACTGCAGCCTCAAACTGCTGGGCTCAAGTGATCCTCCCACCTCAGCCTCCAGAGTAGCTAGGACTACAGGTGTGCACCACCACGCCCAGCTAATTTCTGGGTTTTTTTTTTTTTTTTTTTTGTGGGGGAGTGGTAGAGATGGGGTCTCAGTAAATTACCCAGGCTGGTCTCAAACTCCTGGCCTCAAGCCATCCTCCCAGAGCATGAGCCAGTGCACCTGGCCTTGGGGCTTAATTTTTAAGAGAGAATTTAGATCACAATTATGGACTTGAAATTTACTGCTGTAAAATTAATTAACTTTTAACAAGTAATTATTGGAATAGTAAAAAGTTTGTATGAATTTAAATGAATAATTCTATATCATTTTAGAACCATTACTACATTTAAAGAGGCCATATGAAAATAAACTAGGTACTTTTTAAAACAGGAATTAACAGCAGATACATTCATTGTGTTAAGAAAATCTCCTCTAAGAAAAGCTGAACACCAGTGTGTTCCTCTTTCTGTCCACATCCTTTTTTTGTTTGGTTGGTTTTTGTTTTAATGAAATAATTTCACTGGCATTTTGCAGAAACTGACTTTTGAGGGCCCATGCATCTTATCAGTTAGATTCCTCAATTCATTATTGAAATGAAGTCTATTTCTTGTCATAATCAATTCTGTCAAATGAGATCCAAAATGAACCCATTACGTTCTGAGTTCTGTACTATAGCAGAGAAAGGTAGTTTTTAAAATTTTCTCAAATGACCAATTTCGTTGCTGAAATGCAAAGACATAAACTGGTTTTCCTTCCTCTTTTTTCACCCTGCAAACTGAACTTCCTAAGTTGATCTTGAAGTCAGTGCAAATTGCTGAGTACAAACTTTGAAGGGAAATTAGGCAAATGGAGGATGATTCACAAGTAACTAATTGGCAAGTCCGTTAAACTCTTCACTTGAGAGCTCCCCGTTGGGGAGAGTGTTCTGAGTGTGATTAATCATTCGAACACTCCTCCTTTCCTTAGCTCTGCCTGCTGCTTCTGGCATTTAAATTGCCGCTTTCTCTTTGGCAACTGTATTTCTATTTTAAAAAAAGAAAGAAAGAAAGAAAAAGCATGCATTCAGAGTCACTTTAGTACTCCAGAGGTATACTTTTCTTCCCTCCTCTTTCCTATATTTCTTTCCCAGTGTCTGTATCTCTTAAAATTCTTCAGCAGGGTCAGGGACCCTGAGTTCCAGCTGAAGACAGGATCGTAAATCTGGGGCTGTATCCCAGTCTGCTGGCTGCTTGGTTTGGAAAAAAGGAGGGCAATTGTGACAACAGTGGCTCCAGGGTTACCTTGCAGGCCCCTGTGTACTGCAGGGATTCAGGCGGAAGATGGTCAGGGGTCAGGACCTGGGGCTCCAGATGCTTGGCACATTGTCACTGCCCGGACAGTTCAATCCTCATGCGCAGTCCAAGTAACAGATATCATTTGGCACATGTGGCAAAAACTGACTAAAAGCAGCCTCGTTTTCCTCTCCCAGAGCTTGCTAATGTGCCTTTGCTGAGTGGAGTCTCCCACCGGCCGCCTCTGTCACTCCTGAAGACTGTATTTCAAAAAAAAACCAGACTCTCTTTCTGAGCTTATCAATGTGAATTGCGTTTTGAATACTCTTTCCCAACTGACTTGGAAATTAGGACCAGTGACCTAGGCCCTCATAGTCTTTTGGAGGGCACTGGATAGCAAAAGGAGAGCAGGCGTTGCCTGCTGTGTTTCTTTTTCCAAAGTGCTTGCATTCTGGACAGGTGGCTCTAAATCAATGTGGCGGTTAGGAGCTCCATGGTCTGGTTTATTTCGTATTCAGACTTTTCCATTCAGCCAGGTAGGTAAATGGTCCTGACTTGTCTTGTTTGTGTGACCACCTTTTTGATACACCTGAAAAAAGTAGGTATTTGTCCGTGGAGACCACTCTGATTAAAGTAGAACGTAGCAAGTAACCTACGTAATTGACCCCTACTAGTGAAGTTAAGCTTCTTAAAAAATGATTTTAAGATAAGTGAAAAGGATAATGAAATGAAAACATTCCTGCCCTCAGTAAACATTTTTATCTTTCCTCTGGTTTCAATTTCTGGAGTATCTTTTAAAAATGTTGTTTCCTTGAAGACAAATTCAAAGAACAGTTCTAGAATATTCATTGTTAATAACAGTACTTTGTAACATACATATGTAAACCTCTGTGTGTCTGTGTGTGTGTGTGTGTGTGTTTGTGTGTGTGTGTGTGTGCGCGCGCACACGCACGTCCGTGCATGTAACCAATACTTGCAGATTCAGAACTTTCTCCGATCCATTATGGCATTTTAAAGTTGCATGATTGGTTTGTAATATGCTCAGAGTTGAATTATGTTCTGATCATTGTTTGGCCAACATGATGTCCATCGTCATACTTTCAGGGTGTGTTTCAGGATGAATGCTGCTTGGGAGGCCTCTTCTGTGACTATAGCTGCATTCCTATGTCTACCATTACCACTGCCCCCTTAAGCCTTGATTATGCCTAGGTCTGGGATTTCATGCATAATTACCAAATCAAAGTATTTATTTCTACCTACCACATGTCAGGCTCTGTGCTAGACACTTTAGGGAATGCAAAAGAGAAGAAAGGGTGAAACATCACTTTCTTTAAAAACTACTACATACCAGATTCTGTGTTAGATGCTAACGAGATTTACAGAAACCCAGCATCTTGATTTTTAATGTTCATCTTCATGAAAATCTGCACCCCTCTTTCCAGTCTCTTAAGCTCATATGTTCATCTCTCATGCTCATACCCAGAGAGACTGGAAAGAGGGGTGCAGATTTTCATGAAGAAGCTTCAACAGCCTTGGGAAGTCAAGTAGAGGCTTCAGTTATGTTTCGGAGCTGGCAGAGAGGATTGCCTCCCAGAAACCAAAAAGTAATGCAGGAGGGAGCCGATGCTGTTCAATCTAAATAGACCACACATTTGAAAGTGAGGCCTCTTGTTCACTTTGGAGGATAATATCAGGTTTCCTTTTCCCCTACTGCGTCTCCTGAATTAGAATCCCTTATTATTCACATCTGATGCCCTTTCTTCTTTGTAACAGAGAATTCTAATTTTAAAATAATTAAGAGCTAACATTTTAAACTTCTGATGTTCTTATTACAATTTTAAAAATAAAATTCTGAGGTGTTAAGACGTTCAGTGTATACTATACTTGAAGTGGGGGGCCAAGAATTCTGCCTTTATCTCTGGAGTATCAGGTATGTCCTGTGAAACTGTCTTTGACTGGTAGATTTCTCTTTGACTTTAAACTGCCTGAGGGCAGGAGCAGTGTTTGTGTTTCCTGGCTGCCTGTCTGCTCTTCAGCACAATGCTTGGCTCAGGAGGGACTTAAGAAATATTTGTGGTCAGGGCAGTGGCCACATCTGCAATCCCAGCTACTCAGGTGGCCGAGGCGGGAGGATCTCTTGAGCCCAGGAATTTGAGACCAGCCTGAGCAAAATAGTGAGACCCCGTGTCTAAAAAACATGAACAATAAGTAAGTAAATAAGAAATACTTGTGGAAGAAAGTGAGGGAGGGCTAACAGGGACTTTGAAGAGAAGTGAACCCTCTGGGCCCAAGCAGAAGGCAGGGAGAGCCCACGAAATGTGAAGGAATTTGGATGGTGGCAGAATGGAGGGAGATAAAGATGTTAAAATAACAAGATACATAAGGACACAGAGACACTGGGCTGATGCTGCTGCCAGCGAGCAGCCCTGTGGGTTTTGTTCCGGGGAATGACGATGTCATGAAGTCTCTATTTTCTTTCTTTTCTTTCCCTTCCCTTCCTTTCCCTTCCCTCCCCTCCCCTTACTTTTTTTCTTTTCTTTTCTTTTTTCCTTTTCTTTTCAAGACAGAGTCTCACTCTGTCGCCCAGGCTGGAGTGCAGTGGTGCAGCCTCTACCTCCTGTGCTCACTTGATCCTGCCACCTCAGCCCCCTGAGTACCTGGGACTACAGGCATGTGCCACTGTGCCCAGCTGAATTTTGTTTTTTTTTGTAGATACAGGTTTTGCCATGTTGCCCAGGCTGGTATTGAACTCCTGGGCTCAAGCGATCCATCTACCTTAGCCTCCCAAAGTACTGGGATTACAGGCGTGAGCCGATGCACCCAGCTGAGGTCTGTATTTTCTAAAGATAACTGCATGGTAATTTATAGAATGCATAGAAAGGAGATAAGGAAATCAGGAGGTTATGAAATAGTGAGCCAAGCCTCTGTCACCCACCATGTAAAGTACAGAGCAGCTTCAAAAGACATTGAGAGAAGTAAACTCACAAGTTTGGTGGCCCGTGGCAAAGGACAAGAGCCATAGAGGCATTGGGACCTGAGAGGCTGAGAGAGCAGGGATGCCAGTCACGGAGGGAGGGAAGTATGGGGCTTCAGGTGGATAGAAAGGAAGATGGAGTTGCGTTTTTGACCTGTTGACTGGCGGTGGGGGTGGGATACCCAGGTAAGGTCTGTGGCCCACATTGGGCATCCTGGGCCACAACTCTGGAAGAGGTCAGGAGCAGAGGTCCAGCTGTGGGAGGATTGGCACAGACATGCTTGTGGGACTCCTCCTTGGTCCAGCTCTTAACACTCAACCTGCACCATCACCCCGTGCTTGCTTCTTCAGCGCCTAAGCACTCTCATGCCTTTGTCACCAGTTGCTGCCTGTTGGGTTTGCTCCGTTTGTCCTCACAGGTTAGCTGTCCTGGAAGGAAATTTTGTCCCGCTCAGACGCACACTTGGGCTGAGTCCCAAGGGAGGCCCCTCTCCGACTGGATACGCTCCTGATAGACTGGGGGAAGCTCCCTCATGCCCATCAGGGTCATCAGGCATTTCTTTCACTGTTTGAGGTCCTTTTTACAAGCTGAGCAAATTACTGTTCCCATTGCCACCTGCCCTCACCAGAAACCCCAGCTTCCTGTTCGCCTGTGTTTCCCGCCTCAGACCTGCTTTGGGTTTTGCCTCGTGGCTTTTGACAGAGAGCTGACAGCCAGTCATCCTTGCCACTGGGTGCTTCTCTCCAGGTTAAACGCTATGCTAGTTTACCATGAGTCTTGGGGACAAGTCCCTATCATTTTAATCTCCATCGTGAAACAGCAGCCTGAGATTTTAAAAGAGGATCTCATGGCACTTTGTGAAGTTTCTGCAACTCTGCTGCTTTTCCTGTTGGTCATTGCCTTTCATTTTTTATTCTTTTTTTCTGATAAGTTGTTTCATTATTGATAAGTGTTAAATTGCACTGTGTTTTGCTCCCCTCTATAATGAAAGCCATTCTTCGCCTGAGATCACAGCTTAGACTTTCTTTGAAATTCCCCAAGAGCTTAACACAGGGCTTTCAACACAGTGGGCATTTAATAAATCCTTGATGATGATGTTCAAATTCACACGTTGGTCTTTAACTCTCTGGCGAGGTCAGAGGACCATCTGTGCTCACTCAGATATGTCAACTGCACACCCAGAAAGCGGCCTTCTCTGGGCAAGTTGCTCCTGTCTCCTGGGCTTTGTGATTCCAGGCATGTAATCGTAATCCTGAGCTGTCAGCAGGGCAGTGACTGGTTTCCAGGTTTCAAGTCCATGAAACAGGTAGCTAGGGTTGGGGAAAAGAATATTTCTGGGAAGTTACGAGACCTGGTTGAGCCTTTGATCTTCAGTGACTGATGCTATGACTATGAGACACTCTTTCACCCCTGGTGGGTCTCAGTTTCCTCACCTGTAAAATGAGGAGAGAAACGTAGTACTCTCTGAGGTCCCCTAGCTGTCAGGTCTCTGAATTTATTACTGTGCCACCATGAGGATATGGCTGTCATGTGAGATCTGCACAGCATTGACGTGCTCCCTTATATGAGGGTGGCTTTACAGAGTTGAGCATGGCAAAGTTTAAACTGGCCTCTTCTTCAACTAAAAAACTTTTCATACATGGTTTTTAGCAGAATGTATACAAATGACTATCAAAATGGAAAAGAAAAATTATACGAGACTTACACGATTAGTTCAGAGAATTAAATATGCAAAATGCTTGGCTGTTTAAAAAATACATGGAAAAGTAACTTACTAAATGAGGACACATTTATGAGAGATATAAAAGATTGGTGGTAAGAATGAGCTAATTAAATTGACATTTATGTTTCCTTCCCCCTTCTGGGGGCTCCACTAATCCTGGACCTCCAACTGCGGAAATAAACATCTTCAGCACCGACGTTTAGAGGAAGCGGGAGAGGACAGCACCATTAATCGTTTGCTTTTTTTTTTTTTTTTTTTGAGCTATTGTTGCCCAGGCTGGAGTGGCAGTGGCGCAATCTCGGCTCATTAATCCTTTTCTTAAGTGAAAGGACAATAAATTTCCAGTTATAAATATAAGAAGGCATTGAAGAGGGAGCTTTATCTCTCATTATCTTCCTTTATTTGCTGCTGAGAGGACCGAGATAGCACCAGAGCCTCAACCTTAGCTTCTGAGGTTTGAGCTAAGGTAGTGTAAGATAGGAAAGGTATCAGCATGGAAATAGTATGTTTATTCACCAAGTTGCAAAATAGGCAAAAATGAACTAAATTTCATACTCTTACGTGCCCTGCATCTCACTGCTTTGCCCTAGAACTTGAATGTTTGTCCAACTGTTCATTTTTCTCTAGCTCCCTGACTATGTGAGGAACAAACTTAGAAGCAGCACTTATTGGCTGTGACGTGTCCACTGCAATCGTGTATGGGCGCTGGCCTGAGTAGGGAGCACTTGCCAGGTCACCTCACTTGTCCAGAGACAGCCCAGGGGCTGTGGCTGGCAAAGTGCATCACCTCATGGTGTGTAAGTGTGTCTAGGGCACTTGCAAGATCAGTGTTTGGGCCAGTCACAGACACCTGTGTACTGTATGATTACATCCATATGAAGTGTCCAGAATGGGCAGATATACAGAGACAAAGATCGGTGGCCTTCTTGGGCTGGGTGGTAGGGGAAGGAATGGGGAGTGATTGCAAATAGGTTCGGGGTTTCTTTTTGGAATCATGAAAATGCTCTAAAAATGATTGTGGTCATGGTTGCATGATTTGGTGAATACAGTAAAAACTATTGAATTGTATTCTTTAAATAGGTGAATCGTATGGTATGTGAGTCATATCTCAAGCTGTTAAGGAAGAAGAATGTTTGGAGTTTGAAACTAGTTTGATTTATTATTAAGAGACATTTTTTCCCAAAGTTGACTTTGGCCGCTCTTTTTTGGGGGATGGGTTATGGTATCAGTATTTTTATTTAGAAACAGTGACTTTAAGTAATTTCGTAATTTATAATATGAAACTATCAAATGGATAGGAGAAAAAGAATAGTCATTGAAGAAAGTATATTTTTGCAGTTTGTGCATGTTTATCATTAGATTTTTTTTGCCCATAAACTAATAGTAAATCATCATCCATTTCCTAAGTCTCTACAAACTGACAGCAGAATAATAATTAGAAGAATGAGCAGGAAGCTTAGAGACCATTAAGTCCAGCTGTCTTTCTTTGCAGATAATCAGATAACAGAGTAAGGGAGGTGGGAAGGGGGTGTAGGAGGGGGGACTCGAAGCCTTGACTTCAGCCCATTGCTTTTGGGAGGGGTCACCCTGACACTTCCAGGCTGCTTCCTGGGTCCATTCTGTTTTGTTATCATCTTTGTCCTTTGCACATCTCCGGTTTGAGAGGTCACAGGGAAGTGAGCAGGGGCCAGAAATAGAAGAAGGACCTTGTGGGGTGGGAATTTTCAACCTGAAACTTCTTAGTGAAATTTAAATTCTCCTTTTAACATCTAAGTTACTATTGAGGCTTTAGGAAATAACTTCTTGTCCCTTTTGAACTAATAGATGCAGCATCCCCAATTTTGTCTGTTTCTTTTTATTTTTTAACAGAGTCTTTGTCAACTAGGCTGCAGCGTAGTGGCGCAATCGTAGCTCCACTGCATCCTCAAACTCCTGGGCTCAAGTGATCCTACAACCTCAGCCTACCTTGTAGCTAGAATTACAGGCATGCACCACCATATCTGGCTAATTTTTTAATACTTTGTAGACACAGAGTCTTACTGTGTTGCCCAGGCTAGTCCCAAACTCCTGGCCTCAAGTGATCCTCCTACCTCAGCCTCCCAAAGTGCTAGGATTATAGGTATAAGCCACTGTGCCCAGCCCCAATTTTGAATTTAAATAATGTCACTTTATTGCAGACCATATAACTCTCCAAGTATGTCCATGACAATTTGTTTTTTAATGAGAGTAGGTCTCTCCAAAGCTTGGGTAGATTTCACTGGGTAATTTTATCTGGCTGCTTTCTCGTGAAGACAGATGGGTAGATAAGGGTAAGTGTTCCAGAAAGTGAATATTTTACTTTGGAGATGAAGAGGACTAAACTAACCCTCTGTAAGGGGTTTTTAAGGCCTTAGGTAGGATCAGCTTCATCTCAGACTTGCCCTTTTAAATTAGGTGATACAAGAAAGAATTTTTCTAAGTGGTGCCTTCTACTAGGCCTTCTTTTTTCCATGCAGAGCTGGTCTTAACTTGCAAATTTCATCTGAAAATTTTTTTTTCCCCCCAGCTTAGTAATGTATAGAGTGCATTTAGAGTATAGAGTAACCCAGAATTCAGCACTCCCAGTATAAAAGATTGCTCCTTTCAACCTTGGCATTCTTTGTGAGGAAAATCCATGCAGTTTTAAGCAAAAAAAGCAGATGGGACAGTCTTCTAAAGGCAGAAACTCATGACAGGAGGAAAATGAAAACCTCCAGCAATTCTCAGACCACATAAATGAATTTAAATAGACATGACGCAGTGTGCCACATGGTCAGAAATGGGAAGAATTCTTAGGGTTGACATCGTCACCGCAGTCTGCAGGACTCAAAGGAAATGCGAAGTACTTGTCCTCCTTGAGTCCTGTTTTTATGCTGCGTGAGTGTCTGACTCTGGGTCCGGGGCTTAACCGCACAGTTTTCCTGTCCCAAGGGCTTATTCCACAAACACATCTGTCTCAGCTCCTGCCTGGAGAGAAGACAGTTCCTACCCTTCCTGCGCAGTTAAGGTAAAGTAGTGAACTGTCCTAGAATGAGTTCAGATAGCTGCGTACACATGTTAATAAAAGTGCAAGTAACAGACTCGGGACTGCATTAGCACTGTGGCTGTTATTGATGGTGTTTTCTACACAGTTTACTTGGCAAAACTGAAAACCTAAAGACAGGTTTGATTTTGTGCCAGGTGGCTCACACTCTAAATTGGCATTAGAAGGTATTTGTCACTATGGAAAATCGACTGTCCCTTTATAATGCCCACTGTACTCTAGAGCCCAGGTGAGGAAGCAGCATGGCAGGGGGAGATGGAGGCTCTGGGCGGAGCCCCTGCAGGGCCCTTCCATGTACATCAGCCCACGTGATTGGGAGAACTGAGTTGGGCAAGTCCTTTCTGCTCCTTGGGTCTGTTTTCCTGTCTGTATATTCTGTGTTTTGGAATCATCTCCAAGGTTGCTTCCAACTTGAATGCTCTTTGAGATTATTTATACATGGAGGGACCCCTTAGGAGCACCTGGAGGTCACTCCCAAGCTCTGTTTCCCTCAGGGGATTCCCCAACTTGGCTAAGCATCCAACATCATGCTGTGTCTTTTTTTTTTTTTTTTTTTTTTTTGATGACAGAACTTTAAGCACACCAAGGAATTTCTTATTGTGTCGGTAGATAGACTGTTTTGAGGCAGCACGGTGACTCTGTTAAAGATACAAGACCTCCTTCCCTGAGCTCATGTGCTCATTCTAGCTGACGTTGTCCTGAATCCATCTGGAATGTGTGAAGTGTTATTTTCACTGCATCTTCTCTTTCATCTCAGCTGAGATGATGGTTGTACTGTCCTCTGATCGGACTCTTTTTCTTGGGATGCTTGTCCTGAGTCACCTTCTAAGGTCCATGCTTTACAGCTTTTTCTAGAGCAAAGAGTCATGTCTTTGAGTAAATCCATTTTTAGAGTCATAAAAGATCCAAGATAGAGTTCTAATTCAGCCCATCCTCTCCCCAGGCTTATTTTCCATCACTTTATAGACCTGGAAACTAAGGCTCAAAGAGGCTAAACCCTATCTACAAGAACCGATAAACGTTCTAGATCCCAGACCAGTTTCCTCACCATTACACTGTGCTGCCTTTATTTTTTATTTTTATTTTTTTGAGACCAAAATACATATATATATATATATATATATATATATATATATATCTCACCCCATACGTTGTATGGGTACTTCTACATAGTATTATTAAACACTTCTGTAATTAGTAAAGTAAATGCCATGAATTATTATTCTGAACTATAAAGTTTCCCATTTTAATTGAACTAGAGGTGTAGAGAATATAATGCCTCACTGTGTCACTCAGGTTGGAGTGCGGTGATGCGATCTCGGCTCGCTGCAACCTCCGCCTCCCAGGTTCAAACAATTCTCGTGCCTCAGCCTCCTGAGTAGCTGGGATTACAGGTGTGTGCCACCACACCTGGCTGATTTTTGCATTTTTAGCGGAGACGGGATTTCACCATGTTGCCCAGGCTGGTCTTGAACTCCTGGACTCAGATGATCCCACTGCCTCAGCCACCCAAAGTGATGGGACTACACGCATGAGCCACTGCACCTGGCTTGTGTTGCCTTTAAAAACACATGTCTGCTTCATGCCTTGGAAGACGGCAAGAAAGTAAATAATAAAAATACATAAACAATTTTACTTTATTATAAAGGCTATAAAAAGTCATGCTCATGATTATAATGGCAGAAGTTTAGTCTTTTCTTTGTAAATTACCCTTTTTGGTTAGCTCAGAGGAAGCTTTAGACATGGAATCGTAGACATATTGCTTGGGTCCATTGTATACTAGTTTCTTTACGTTCCGGTCGGAAAATGGACCTGGCTTTTCCTCCCTCGCAGGAATATTGTGAAAATAAATATAAAATAATGAGTTGGAATTTTCCAAGCTTTAGAATCATTCCAAGGATCAGGCATTTTTTGTGGAATTGTATTAACTCTTTTGGTTTCCTGCTTGTCTTATCAGATAAGGCGTTTAATACATTTGATTTATGTGTTTTTATATTCATAGTGATACGAAAGGTACATTCTGTGTTTTGACACAGTGTTCCTAACTTCATTGCTTATTTGATATCCATGAATCTTAAAAATATTCAGATAGTGTGGGTTGGGGCTACTCATGTGATTATTAAAATGGTGATTTGAGACAGAGTCAATATTAGAATTTTTAAAGTTTTATACCCCAGGATGAAGACATGGCTAGTATCCTAATGCAATGTCTGCATACATGACTATAACAATGCCTTTGAAACTGAAAGGAAAGGCAAAAAATCGGGGGAGTGGTAGCATCTGAGCTAAGTTCTTACATTGCTTTTACATTTCTAGCCCTTTGTAAACCCATACTTTGGGCTGGGCACAGTGGCTTATGCCTTTGGGTGGCAGAGGCAGGCAGATCACTGGAGTCCAGGAGTTCGAGACCACCCTGGCTAACATGGCGAGACCCTGTCTGTATTAAAAATACAAAAATTAGCTGGGCATGGTGGCACACACCTATAATCCCAGCTACTCAGGAGGCTGAGGCAGAAGAATCGTTTGAGCCCAGGAGATCAAGGTTGCAGTGAGCCAAGATCGCGCCACTGCCCTCCAGACTGGGCAACACAGTGAGACCCTGTCTCAAAAAATAAAAATATAAAACTCCATACATTGTATGAGTACTTGTACATAATTTTATTAAACAGTTATTTAATTTAGTAAAGTAAATGCCATGAATTATTCTTTTGAACTCTAAAGTTTCCCATTTTAATTGAACTAGAGGTGTAGAAACCATAATGGGAAAGGTATGAGTCCCGATAAGTCTGTAATTATCATGTACCTAATACACTAGACCGTACATGCTGCACATTGGCAAAACACAGCATAAACACCATTCCGTAGACCATGGTTCTCACGTGTGCTCTACAGACCGGCTCCAGCAGCATCGTCTACTTCTGAAAATGCCCCACCCCTGACCTGCTGGATCAGAATCTACATTTTCACATCCCTAAGTGATTCAGTTGCTTCTTAAGTTTGAGAAGCACTGACTATGCAGCTTTTGATTTTATTTCACCTCATTGGCCCATGAGACAATGTTATACTGTCCTATCTAATATGCATAAGAAAATGATCTATGAAACTGAAGCTGCTGGAATTTCATCCTGTGATAAATACAGTTCTCCTTTACTATTCCCCATCCCCCTGAAAGTTATTCTGCACATATTGTTAGTTTGACAAAGCTTAAGGTCTGTTCCACTTGGTCTGCTCCACCTGGCTTTCATAAACGTGGTTGTTCCCACTTTGATTTTATGCCCAAAGATAATTTGCAATCTTACAGTCCCTAGAGTTCTTGTTTTGTTTGGAAGAAATACCCTTTTGCAAATTAGTGATTGCGAGAAAAAAGAGACCACTAACAAAGAGCAATAATTGGTTTTTGGGGGCTAGCATTTAAAACCCTGCAAGGGGAAATTCACTTTGATTTTCTTCCTTTTTATTTTAAGTGGGAAGTAGTGTAAAGGAGTCTTGTTCATGTTTTAGGGGGGAAAGAAAACAATGTAATTAAGAATTAAACTCTTGTTAATATAGCCATTTTCATCCTGAAAGTCATTTTTCTCTTTCTCAGTCTACCTAATACATTTTGCTTAAGAATAATTTGAACACTGCCAAGTCCTGCTATTTAAAGTCATTGGGGATTATTGCAATGTTTTTTCCTTCTCTTAAGATTTCTAATAAGCTAAGAAAAGCAAATTCAGTTACTTGGTGGCCTTGACTCTGCATATGGCAGGCGCACCTGCTTGCTTTTAGATCAAGGTGTGCTATTGCAGAATGTATGATCCACAGCAGGGGATGCCAGGGTGGTGAGTGAGGATGCTGGAAGATGAGGATTTACTTGTGGGGCACTTCCCTCTTCAGGCATAGGTAGGGCCGTTGTGAGCCTCTGCGCTGCCGCAGTCTGATTCTACCTTAAGTGATTCAGTCCTGTTGATTTCGTCTGGAAAGGAAGGAAAAGATAAGGAGACTGGAATATACTAGACAGAAAAGGACTCCTTTTTTGCAAATCCATGGGCAGAGCTATTTATCACCTGCCTCTCTGAAGGTATCTATGTTCCTTTAACTTGACAGCATTTTGTCACTGAGGCCTTTGAATGCCCACTTCAGAGAGGAAGTTAGAGAAAGCGTGTTTGTGTTTGAATCCCACACAGGCCATCCCTCGTGGCCAGACAGGAAATGAAAGTCAGTGCCCAGGAGCAGTCAGCAAGGATGGAGATGAGGCTTCCTTGGTGCCAGGGGCTTGCTAGACCCAGTGGCCTAGATGGCCAGTGTTGGGAGGTTGGGACAAAAGGAGGCTCCCTGGAGGATGTAAGAAAGAGATCTAAATGGAAGAGTCACATGGAGGAGAAGGGTAGACCTACCTAGCCAGTGTCGCTGTCATGAACCAGATCCTAGAGTGAATGATGTCAGAAGAGCCCCTACTCAGAGCCCCTCCTTGTTCACCCTCCAGGAGATCAGTAGTTCTCAAAATTGGTGGTAGTGGGTGGAGGATGCACCGAATTCAGATTGCCTAAGGAGGAACTGTTTCAGAAGACACTCGTCTAGGCTCCTGCCTCCTCCTCCCAGGGCACACGGGTAGCACAGTCTGCAAGTTAAGTACTCTACTAGCTGAGTAGTATGCTAGTTGAGAACTTGGGTCCTGAGCCAGCCACACTGGAGTCAGAATTCTAGCTCTTCCCTTACTAGCTGTGTGCCCTTTGCCCAGATGCTAGGTCTCTCTTATCCCCATCTCCTCATCTGTAAAATAATGATGATAGCAATCGTAACCATTACATGGGAATGTTATCAGAATTGGGGGAAATAATCTGTGCAAAATGCTTGGCACGATACATGTCATGTAAGGAGATGCTCAGTGGCTATAAAATTTTCTTTTATGACTGGAACCTAATTTTATTCAGAAGAAAACTTTGAGATCTTATCCAACTCTGAAAAGAATAAAGTGATTAAAGTTACTTTGATTATAATTCTAGGCATTAGCCTGCCTAGAACTTAAGGATACTAGAATCATAGTACAATTCAAGCTGTTTTCATTTCATCTGAAAGGCTTACAATGTGAGTTATGATGCATGTAAAAATGTTGTCATCCTACTTATGGTTTATTCCAGACATAAATGTTTTTTGAAAACTTGCAATGACAACAAACGCTCTGGGAATCAGAAAGGCACACCTTTAACTAGTTATCTTCCCCCCTTCCTTCCCCTCTTACCCTACCCGGGAAGAATTCCCTGACCAGGAGCGCACCCCTCCCCAACGACTCCCAGGCCCGCAGTGGAGCTCGTTTTCACACTTCCTATGACAAAAGATACGTCATCAAGACCATTACCAGTGAAGACGTGGCCGAAATGCACAACATCCTGAAGAAATACCACCAGGTAATTTTTCTTGATCTTTATTTGAAACTCTGAGAAGGTTAACATGCATAACGATTTCTCACCAAGGCCAAAGATTTAAATACACAGCTAGAGAACAAGAAGAACACATTTCACATAAAAATCTCCTCTAACCCAGTGTCCTAAAATTACAGTGGCCAGATTCCTGGCTGTTAACCTTTAGGCATGCTTATGCTATAAAGGTCATTCATCATCTGCATAACATTTTAACCTAAATACTCTTGTATAGTAGTTTCAGTTATCACTGCTCTGAATTTAAAATCATTCAGCTTAAGATTTGGCAACTCTTCAGAAGGTTTTACCTGTGCCAGAGATGAGGTATTGACCTCTGAGCCTACATCCAATTTACACCTCCAAATTCCATTTTACGGTCACTGGTCTCTTCTGTCCTGGCCCCAGCAGGGCCAACCCCACTCACATTCTGCTACAGAGCAAACTCTCTGATTTTAGAAGGTGAGTGTTGGTCTGCTTCTCACCCCCTTTTCATCTCTGAACATTATTTCTTGGTAATCACTAGCATTAAAATAGACCACCCTTGGGAGCAGCGATGGAATAAATTCCAGCACAAGCTTCCCTGGCAGAGCACATGTTCCCAAGGCCCAGCCGAGCTGTGAAAGGCCTCCTTCACCATGGAGTATAAGAGCACAAACTCCAGTGTTGAACAGTCCCAGCCGTGTCACTTGCTAACCGTGTGACTTCTGGACTTGGTTGTTTTTTAGACATGGGGTCTTGCTCTTTTGCCAGGCTGAAGTACAGTGGTGTGACCACAGCTCACTGCAGCCTCAACCGCCCGGGCTCAAGCAGTCCTCCTACCCCAGCCTCCTAAGTAGCTGGGACCACAGGTATGCATCACCATGCCTGGCCAATTTTTTTAATTATGTTTTTATAGAGATGGAGTTTTGCTATGTTGCCCAGGCTGGTCTCGAACTCTTGGGCTCAAGCAATCCTCCCATCTTGGCCTCTTGAAGTATTAGGGTTACAGGCGTGAGCCTCCACACCTTGCCTGGACTTCAAAGCCTCAGTTTCTCTCTTTATACTATGGGGATAGTAATAATACCTAATATGGATTCTAAAGATTAAATAGGAAAATGTATGTCAAGTATTCAGCAGTGTCTGTCACACATTAGATACTCAATGTGTGGTGGTGGCCATAGCGTCACTATCATCAAGATGACATCTGTGGTATAAAAATAACATAACAACTAAGTCACCTTGAGAAATAGTCATATGGTATGAACATGTCTGCTGTTGCAACATCCCAGGAATCATCTTCAGAACTAGTGTTTAAAACACATACACACATTGTTGCTTTTAGGATCTTAGCTTGAGCTGTCATAAAAACCCATAGACTGGGTGGCTTATATGACAGAAATGTATTTCTTACAATTCTGGAGGCTGGAAGTCTGAGGTCAGGGTGCCAGTATGGTCGGGTTCTTCCTGGTTTGTAGACAGCCAGCTTCTCATTGTATCCTCACATGTGTTGGTCGGGGCAGAGTGGGTGGGAGTATCGAAAGCACTCTTGTGTCACTTCTAATAAGGGCACTGATCCCATAATGAGGGTGCTAACCTCATGACCTAATTACTTCTCAAAGGCCCCACTGCCTAATACTGTCACTTGGGGATTAGGGTTTCAACATAAGCATTTTGGGGGGCACAGACTTCCATTCATAGCAGAGTCACACTGTATTTTTAACTTAAATAGCTCCCACTTCCCCAGAG
Organism: Cacajao melanocephalus; assembly: GCA_963573385.1. Taxonomy (NCBI): domain Eukaryota; kingdom Metazoa; phylum Chordata; class Mammalia; order Primates; family Pitheciidae; genus Cacajao; species Cacajao melanocephalus. Next base: position 40,704 of record CAUYLG010003860.1, read on the forward strand.
GTAAAAATTGGTTGTCACAAAGAGGATTCAAAATAAAGTGCTGCAGGCCCTGACTGCATTAATAAAAGGATTCTCAGAGTGTAAACAATCACACTTATTAAGTATCTGCTTTGAAGGCAGCACTGGTCTGGACTTGTGAGCTCCTAGATGTCTGTTTAAACATCCCTCTAAAAGCGTTACTTTACGGTCATGCATGATGCTCTAATATCGTGGATTCTTTCTTGGCAGTTGCTTATTCTTCCAGTCTTTGAAAATATGATCAGTTGCATTTTGCTTGCAATGAAGTCTTGAAACTTGGTACTGCCTCTAATTTGTGTTCTAAAATCATTAGCCTCTAAATTCACTTAATATCTAATACATCTTTTACGATAGGTGTTCCTTTTGAAATTTGTTCTACTGCTTATGCTGCTGCCTCTTACCCTAAAGGAAATTTTAAAGTGGCAGGACAGTACCTGTGAGGGGAAGACCTGAGGCTCTGTTATTTAAATGAATTGAATTACAGGTTGCAGCTTTTAACTCTTCACCTTTTAAACTGGCTACTTTTTCATTTGTTTCCCCTCTGGAAATTGGTGTCATGCTCATGCATTCTTTGTATACTTTCTTTCAGTTGTCTCAGAACATTCAAAGCAAAGTGATATCTCGTGACTGATGAGAACATATTGTTCTGATAAATGGCTGTGATACCATGCTAATAAAATGTGACACACAATTGAAGTATCAACTCCTTGACAGCTTTGAGTTTAGCATCCTTTGACTTTACAAAAATCACAATTTGAGATATTTTCTCTGGGGTAGTTTCTGTAACCTAACATAGGGATTTGACGTATCCCCGGTGTTACATAAAATAAATGTGGGATCAAAATAAGTCTATTGACACCTCCCAGGAGCTTTAACGTATAAAGACTTCCTTCTCTTCCACTGCTACAAAACTGTTATCTTCTTGGTGTGTTCTTTATTCAGAAAAGTCTCCTTTATCCAACATCTATATTTTTTTCTTTTTACAAACGGAATATTTTAAATATAATTTGCAGGGTCTTAGTGATTGCGAATCACATTATTAATATAAATTATTTAAAGGGCACTAAGTTGAAGTCAGGAGACATAGATCCTAACCTGTTATCAACTGCCTCTTGGATGATCTCTGAACTCAGCTTCTGCACCTGCATTTCGTTCATTCATTTATTCATTCATTCATTCATTCATTTATTCATGTATTCACTCTTGACCTTATTCCAGAAAGGATTTAAGGTGGCCTTCAAAAAAGTTGGAAATACAAGATAGAATAAGTGAAAAAAAGAAAAGGAAGAGGCAGAAAGATCAAGGCACAAAATGGAGCCTGGAATGGGCATAGACATTCATGTCAACATGACCGGCATGCTCGATACTTTGAGTCTGTTGCCAAGGAGAAATGTAAGTGGTCTTGGTACTAAGATCCAACAGAGTTGACTCTAAGGAGTTCTCCACAGGGAAGACACAGGACACCCGACCTGATAAAACAACATCCTTGCCACAACCTGAGATACGTACAAGAATGTCAGAGAACCTTAAAAAATTATCCATATAGGCTGCTAATTATCAATATAGGCCATGTATAAATACAGCTGCAGTTGCAGCACCATTTGTTTTTGTTTCTGGTTTTGCCTATTTGTCCATTTTTAAGTTACATTTAAAAAAAACAAGGAAATGTATGGATGACACAAACGTTGACCATTGAAGATGAATGTGCCACTTGTGTACATCTTAATAAAATCTCATATAGAAGAGGTTTTTAAAAATACAGCAACAGTGAAGAGTAACCATGTTAATTCCATGATCAGAGAATTCCACAGAAACCTCATCAAAGGCTCATCATCCACACAGTTTATTTGATACTGACCTGCCCAGGGTGACCCCTGCGAGGCTCACTGAGGGCAGGGCCCGGACCTTGCTCAGGTTGGCGGTATTCCTGAAGGAAGATCAGGTCCGCTGAGTCAAACACCACACCTGCAGCAGTTAGCAAAGGCCATGCCAACGTGTAGTGTACATTTAGTAAATGCTTTTCTACAGAGAAAGGCTACAGTACACACTGGCTGCCTAGCCCTCTGCCAGCCTGTCTTGTATTTGAATGTTCTTCAGGCTGTTCTCGTATGCCACTTCCATACAGGGTTTTAATGAACATTACAGGGTAGTGAGCTCAGCCTGGCATGCCCTCGTGTGATTCCGTGTGACCAGACACAGGCCTCTCATTGATAACCCCAGGGAGGCCTATCAGGCTTTGTCTTTCTCTCCCTGGGGTCTGAGATGCTCCGAGGTGTTTGAAGTGTATGTCAGGCCTTCATTCCTACTTTATGTGTGCCTAGAGTACTTCCAGGGTTTACCTTGGAAACTTTCTGTCTCCTGCTTCCGTAGTGATCGTCAGTTCTTTCTTCTGTTTCTTCTTGCTTGTTGTTGCCCTTACCTTGGAATTCTCTGGGCTTCTGAACTTTCCAAGTCTGGACAAGTAATGCAGCTTGTTCAGTTGCATATCAGGCATTGAGAGGTTCTTATAGAGGGTTTCTTCTTTGGAGTGAATTGCATGGATTTTCTGACAGATTTGGTTACCCGACAGCCCTTCTTTTCTCTTCTCCTTTGTTTTTCAGCCACAGTTGCAACTATATTCTGGAAAGTTAAAATTACCCCAGGGCCAGCCTCTGGAGAAGTAGAACATTGCTAGTTATTTGAATATTTGAATACATTGTTCCTGAGATTAATTTTCTAACAAACCACCCTTCCCAGCAGTGTGGTGTGGCAGGTGTTTCAAAAGCAAGGACTTGGAGCCAGCTAGCCACCTTCCGGTCCCAGCCTTATCTCTATCAAAAATACAAAGAAAAAAAAAATTAGCTGGGCCTGGTGGCACATGCCTGTTGTCCCAGCTACTCAGGAGGCTGAGGCATGAGAATCGCTTGAACCCGGGAAGTGGAGGTTGCAGTGAGCCGAGATTGCGCCACTGCACTCCAGCCTGGGCAACAGAGCAAGACTGTGTCTCAGAAAAAAAAAAAAAAAGACAAGAAAGAATATGAAGTGCTATATGAGTGACTGAATCAAATTTTTAATTAAATGTCTTTGTTGTGTTCAATTTCCTGTATCTCAGTGTTGAAATCATTCTAAGGTGGCGTTAGGTCCTTAACTCTTTTAATCCACTAGGGGGCCTGGCTTCTGGTAGACTGTGGCACTGATGCAGAATTACGAAGATTTCAGCCATAAGGAATTAGATTTTTCCCCCAAGTTCCAGTATCATGCGCTATTCTTTATTTCCTGCCCAAATTCTACCCGTGTCTACTCTGTGCAAAGAAAGGAAAGCATCATCCCTCGGACCAATGGAAAATTCTTATTAAGCACAGCAAACTTTCATAAATTTCATTTACTTCATTTGGTTTTCTCTTACGTGTAGTTGGGAAAATAATGTTTTGGTGTAAATATTCTTTCCACATTTCTGTTAGGCTGTAAGAAACTCAGGTCTTCCAAATACTGATTATCAGCTGATTAGCTAAACAATGTTAAAACACTTAAAAAGGAAAAAATGGTAAAGACTTGAATGCCTTTTTCTCTTAAATCGACTGATTTTTTTCCCCCCACTGACCTGAATTCTTTGGGAGCTTTGGTATCATGCAGCTTCATAAAATTGAAAGGTATTGACCAGGTGCGGAGGCTCACACCTGTAATCCCAGTGCTTTGGGAGGCCAAAGTGGACGGATCACTTGAGGCCAGGAGTTCAAGACCAGGCTAGCCAACACAGTGAAATCCGGTCTCTACTGAAACTACAAAAAAATTAGCTGGAGGTCATGGGGTATGCCTCTAATCCTAGCTGCTCAGGAGGCTGAGGCATGATAATCACTTGAATATTTTATTTTCAGTTGAATCAATTGAGTGTTTTAATAGCTTTTGAAATACAGTGTTTTAATTTACTTTTTAATTTCAAAGTGACTGACAATAAGTGGGTAAAATTGATCAAAATAAATTCCTTTCTTACCCTTTTCTTTGGGGAACAATTAATACCTTTAGTTGAATCCAGAAGTTCACCCCAAAATTGAACTCCCTGTTAAATAAGCTAAGCACCTCAAATTTCAGTCAAGGATTTTAGGGTAAGCATGTGACTTCTTTGAAACCACCTCAGACTACATCCGCTTATCCTTTCCTGAAGGTCAGAGATGTTGGTGTTACTATTCAAAGGACAAGGCTTCAGTAGAGCAAAACTGAGAAAAGAGGGACCATAAAAGCTAAGAAAAAAACAAAACAAAAACAAAAAAGAGTGGAGAGGGTTGTAGCACTACAAGAGAAAAGGTTCCACGTTGCATCAGTGCTTCTTAGACTTTCATCAGGGCTCTCTCTGGGTGAGTCTGGAGGGGCCATGGGGCAGGGGGCACTGGGGAGTCCATGGAGGCCACCTTCCTACCAGGCTCCCGGGTGATGCTGATGTGCCCCTGTGAGTGACAGAGAAACAGAACATTCTGAGCACTCAGTTCTGAATCTGCTAGTCAGCTCTTTTATTCATTTTTCTGGAGGAGTGATCAGTGGAAATTTGGAAAGTATTTGGATATTCTCAGTGCTGTAATTACCATCAGATGATGAGACTAAACACAAGCTCCCAGTAGACCCTCTGCTGCCATCCGAAGTTACGGACACATCTTGCTTCTCTCTTAAAAACGGGGAAGATATTGGTCATCTTCGGAGTTCCTGTGGCCTAAGTGATGCATCGTAGCTTGCTGATGGCAGCATTTGTAGCCCTCTCTTCCCAACATCCTCAGCCATTTGCTCCCAGGTTTCTCGGGGAGCTGCCCAGCACACTCCCCAGCATGCTCTTCCTGCAGCACTTCTTCCCCAGGGTCTGGAAGTTCTGCAGCCCTTTTCTCTTTCAGCCTCACCTCTGTCCTTCCGTTTCTTGAACGTTACGTCTTTAACATGCTCATCCTGGCTTCCCCATCTTTAACTTTTCTTTCCCATTTTCCATCTCCAAACATCTCTGCCCAATTCTGGGTGAAATCCTCAAAATATATCATCCAGTCCTAAGTCTCTCTTCATCTGTATCCTTTTTTAAATTATTTCAACAATTACCTTTTTTATTCTAGATGTTTTCCAGAAGATTTTTCAAAATCTGACAGTTCATTCCTGGTAGTTTCTTGCTTATGCTCATCTCTGAAATTGCATCCTTGGTTTCTTTGAACATTTTGTGCGCAACTGTTCCAAACCTATTCCTGAGAGTCCCCGCCTCTGTAATTCCTGGGAGCCTGAATTTGTCGTCTCAGTCTGCCGACTCTCACACACAGTGACTCACCCAACCAGATGCTGACACAGTTTGGAGTTAACATGTTGATCAGGATCAAAGCTTATGTAGGGAAGAGGAAAGAAGTGAAAATGGGCAGAGGGAGAACTCAGACTGCCATGCTGGCCCAGTCAAGCCTCGGCTAACCTGGCAGGGCACTATGGAACATGCCCCCAGAGGCTCTTATGTTGGGCTAAGATGACAGGCTGCCCTCAGAAGGCAGACCTAGAAGGAGCTGCCCCTGCAGGCCTTCTGCGAACCGCACACCCTCAGCTGGGCAGCATGGCCTTCGCTGAAGGAAATCTGGGCATCCTATCTCTAGCTACACTTGCTTTCCATAGTGTCTGAGAGTCTTGCTGAACTCATAGCTTCATTTTCACCTCGGGAATGCTTGGGAAGGCCTCCGACTCTAACTTAGGGAAGCTCTTTTTCAGAGAGTTGTGTTTCCGCAGAAGAGCAGGGTGGGGGATCTCAGCCCTGGACCCTATCGGCACCCCTCAAGGGTTTTGCTAGGAGTAGGAGCCCTTGGGCCTACTCCCCAACCATGCTGATGTCGTCAGTGTCCCTGCACCCATGTGTTCCTAACAGGCTCTGTCTAGCACCTCCAATACTTTGGCTTGGACCCCAATTCCTCACATGCTCTCTGGCACACCTATTCTTGGGTGCACCTGCTCAAATGCTCAGCCCCCCAGCCACAGGCATAGGCCACTCAGGGCCCAGCTCCCCATTGTGTGTGGGGTACAGAGGCCATTCTGGAATCTTCCTGCCTTTGATACCAGCTAAGCTTCCTGTCTGGGATGGGGCTCTCCAGAGGCCTTGGGCTTATCAAAGCCCCCCGCCAGCAGTCATGCGTGGAACAGCCATTCTGTGCTGCTTGTAACAAATGGCATCTGTACGTATGATAAAGCACTTCATTGTATTTTTTACAAAGTTATTTCATTTTTAATGATTTTTTTTTTGTGGGTCTTCATTATGGTGTGTTACAAATGGAATTAGGCACGTCCATGTGTGCATTTAGGCGTTTCTGCATATCTCAGTACTAAGAACTTGTGTGAACACTACAGAAGAATGCTTGTTTCTTTTAAGCCTGATTTTGTCAAGCTTAAGAGAAGCAGTAAAGTTTTATTTGTTATATTTGCTTGAATGTAGTCATCCTTACTTTTTTTTTTTTTTTTTACTTCAAGACGATTAGAAATCAAAATAAATTATATTAACTGACACAGACCATTATCCTGAAACATACCAAGACATCCACTCAAAGGAAATTGTCTAAGTTATTTATTTGGTCATCGTACAACAAAGCAATCCATAATTTCTGGCTGCCTAGACTTCTTTCTTCCCTTACTTTCCTTTCTCTTTCCTTTTCTTTTATGTAAAGTATGTTGTAGGAGTAATCTATAAACATAGCCCACAGCACAATAAAGATTATAGATGATTTAACCTTTCAAAAACATTAAATGGAACAAGACTTTACATTGAAGTACTAATTTGATGCTGTATTAAATTGTCACTTCAAGCTTTAAAAAAAAAAATGAGTGAAACATGATAATAACAGCAATTTCCGAAAGCCAAAGCCCAGGTTCACACAATCATGCGGAGATATAAATATTTATCTGTTGCAGTACATCACTTAGAACCCTCTCTGCTGCAACCTTCACTCAGCTGTGAATCTCTTAATGGCATTTCATTCTCCATGAGAAGAGCAACAAATCAGGCCTTCATAACCCTTGTTATTTTCGGTGAGTGCCTAAGAGCAAAGGAAACCTAGGTCTGGTAGCTGTTACAGTTTATGTTTTTGAAAGCCTAATTCCATGACTTTAATTTATCATTGTGCATTACATTTCTAACAAGCCCACAGTAGTACAGGAAAAAGTTCTTAGGGGTAATTAGGAAGGGAGAAACTTTACAGTTATTGATGACATCATTTATAAGTCGATTTTTTTTTTTCAGACAAGGTCTTGGTCTGTAGCCCAGACTGGATGGAGTACAGTGGTGAGGCTCACCTTAGACTCAACCTCCCAGGCTCAAGCGATCCTCTTGCCTCAGCCTCCCAAGTAGCTGGGAATACACATGTGCCACCACACCTGGCTAATTTATTTTTTTTGTAGAGATGGGGTTTTCATGTTTCCTAGGCTGGTCTCAAACTCCTAGACTCAAGCGATCCTGCCTTGGCCTCCCAAAGTGCTGGGATTATGGGCATGAGCCACCATGCCCAGTTATAAGCAAATTGTTTTTAAAAAGACAGAAAATAAAGACTGTTAGTGTTGGAAATGCAGGTTACAGACCAAAAAAAAAAAAAAAGCCAGCAAATAGCAAAGTTTCTGAGAGCACTCTTAGAAAGTAACAGAAGCTATTATGTGGTAAGTAATGAAGGGAAGTGACATGAAGTGACCAGCTGTGATGGTGCAGAGGTGAACAGTACTTAATAAAAGGAATATTTTAATTTTTTTTTTTTAAGAGATGGGATCTGTCTGTGTTGCCCTGGCTGGTCTCAAACTCCTGGGCTCAAGCAACCCTCCTGCCTCAGCCTCCCAAGTAGCTGGGCAAAAACAATATTTTAAAATGCAAGCATAAGTAATATAGTGAGTTTAACACTGAGAATAGAAAAGCTGACCCCAAGAATAAGCGTGATTGATTTAGCTACATATAAAATAAGCATAGGAAGAATTGGTGATAATCAGATTCACTTTTATGAAGTTTGAGAGTAGATTTTCAGCAGCTATTCAGATGGAAGCCCAGTGCCACAGCTGCATTGCAGGCGTCTAGAAGCCACTGCTCAGGTGCCAGGCAAAGGTGCTGTTTGATATGAGCAGAGGGCTTGACTACAGGTGACCTGCAGAGCCCAGACAGGTGGAAATGACAGGTGAGCATTGTGCCACCAGGAAGAATGCCTCGGGGAAAAGCCCTATTCGAGGAACCACTGAAAGGAATACTTTTTGGTGTTGTGTACATGCTGCCTGTGCTCTCCCAGAAGAATAAGCCCACTTATCTGGTGTGTGCTCTTAATTTCTGAGCCACACAGGGGACGGCCAGCATTGCTCAGTGTTTGGTCCATTTGCGGCCTCATCTGCCTTGGGAGTTCAAAGTGGCTACAGACAGCAGTTGGCAGACTCATCCATCCTACAAAGGAGCCTCCCAGGCCACATGAGAGCACTGCACCTGTCGAGTCTGTAAAGTGAGACGTTACCATCGCAGATAGGGACAACTGTGTCGATGATGTCCTTTTGCCAGTGGGGAAGGATTGCCTTGTAGCCACATCTAGACCATGGTTAAAAGTGAAAGAAATGTACCTTTCCAAAAGAGCAGCCCCAAGGACTAAATTATAACTTTGCCATTCTTGTCATTTGGAAGTTAAACGTGTAGAAGTGAGGAAGTAAAGCCTCCTTAGATTATCTTACGATTGAGCCAACAGTGTTTTACAAAAGATAATAGGTAGAATGTTTTAAACTTTTAAAAGAAGAGAATGCCTGGGCCAAATAATAGATTATTAAAAGCATGGCATAGTGGTGCCCCCAGTGCATGCTCCTCTTGCTGTCTTTTATTTTATTTTGTTGAGATGGGGTTTCGCCATGTTGGCCAGGTTGGTCTTAAACTCCTGGGCTGATAATCCGCCCGCCTTGGCCTCCCAAATTACTGGTACTACAGGTGTATGTAGCCACTATGCCCCGTCTCTTCTTGCTATTTTTGAAGTATTGACTTACAAATTATTTTGTTAACTTGTCTATGATGTTTAAGTTCTTGAAGAAAAATGTACTCACTTATGATCCTAGAAGCAACATAAGATAGAGATAATTTTTTTGGTGTTTCTTTTATGTTTACAAAAATCTCACTTTATATATTAAATACACACAGAGACACTGCAGCATTATTCATCATGGAGAGTCCTTGAAATTGGAGTCCCTGGCGTGCATTAAAGATATAATTTGTGTCTTTGAGAGCATTTGGGGCACATATTAGGCGCTCGTGGGAGTCTCACTACCTCACCCCTTCCTGCCTCTGCCTGCCTCTGCCCTCTCCACCTCTCACCCTAGGGTGCTGGCTGCATTTTGGCCCTGCTTGAGTCATCAGCAGGCCCTGTTCCCCTTATCTCCACATTCATCAGAATGGGGTGTCTTTTTATTCTTTTTTCTTTTTCAGATGAAGTCTTGTTCTGTCACCCAGGCTGGAGTACAGTGGTACAACAATCTTGGCTCACTGCAGCCTCCACCTCCTGGGTTCAAGCGATTCTCCTGCCTCAGCCTCCTGAGTAGTTAGGACTACAGGCACCCACCACCATGCCTGTCTAATTTTTGTATTTTTAGTAGAGATGGGTTTCACCATGTTGGTCAGGCTGGTCTCGAACTCCTGACTTCAAGTGAGTGATCCACCCACCTCAGCCTCCCGGAGTGCTGGGATTACAGGCATCAGCCACTGTGCCAGACCAGAATGGGACGTCTTAAAGGCAACAAGTTCCTCTGTTGTTTGTATGGGAGCATCATATCTAAGCAGTGTTGCGCCCAAAAATCCCCTCCCCTACGGAGGTGAGGATAGAGAGGAGCTGGAGAGGAAGGAGGCAGGCGTTTTCTAATTGCTATGCACGTGGTTCTGTGGTTTAAAGAGAACACCATTTATCAGCTTTGTTAGTGCACACAAACTTTGGGAAGTTGAGAGAATTTTAAGTGTGAATTCTGTATCAATCATCGGGTGTGATTCTGTACTCTTATTCAGTGACAGAATGATATCACTAGGGTTATACTTTTTCTCTACCCCTTTCCTCAAACTTGTATTCCTCCCGTGATGCTAGAGAATGAGGACCCTTTGTGTGGTACAGTTTACATGTGCAGTAATAACCGTAGAATAGATAAACCGCAACCATTTCTGAATTCTTCCCCAAGTTAACCATGTGACTGCCTTTTTTTTTTAAGATTGACATCCTTAAACAGTTATTTTGTGGTACTCTCTTTTACTTCTTTTATGGCTGACATGCCTGCTTTTTTCCTACTTTTTTCTTGTGTAAAGTTCTTCGTTTGTCATGGGCATCGTGAGAGGAATGTAGGGCTTCCCTTTCATCATAAATGACAGGATTTTTTTTTTTCTGCTTTCAAAATCTAGAATTTTCATATTTATGACACCCGGTGATAAGAGTCATGGTGTTGATTGTAAAGACAGTAGAGAGAATAGGCATCTTTAGGAAACATCTTGGTTTTTTAAAATTATTATTTGCTGCATTCATTTCTTTATTCAACAGTTGTATATTAAATGTTTTTTACATGTGAGGTCTTGCTAACAGCAGTGCTTGCCACCTTCATGGAGCGTACATTTGGCAGTAAGCCGTATTACACTAGATGAATCCTATGTGTATATGGATGTGAAACTCAAAGGTCGTGAACTGGGAATCATAAGTTTGGGGGTTATTGAGATGCAGAAAGGAAAACAACAGGTATAGATCAGGTAACCTGTACATAGTGAAGAAGAAAAGGGGAGAGGACATCTAGGTCTGAGCCCTGACAATGGGCATGTAGAGAAGGAAGAACTGGCCAAAGGGCAGGAAAGGTGGACAGAGTAGGAGGAGGACTGCCAGGAGAACACGGCGTCTCAGAAGCCAAGGGAGGAAGCCCTGGACAAGAGCCCTGTCATGGGATTCAAGACAGAGAAAGGCGGAGAAGTATCTGTCCAATGTATGTAACCACTCAAAGGTCATTGAGAGCTCAGGGGGAACAGTTGCTCTGAAGGGATAGGAAGGTAAAATCCAGAGCAGAATGAGCTACAGAATGAATGGGAGTTACGGAGCAGCAGAAAATAAGCATAGACAGCTCTGCCAAGAAGCCAGTCAGGAGAGAGACCAGAGACGGAGAAAGACATGGAGTCAAAGAAGGATTTGCGTTTTGTTTCATTTTTTATTGTAAAAGTGTTCAAACATACAGAAAGTTGGTAGCATATACCCATCACTTAGATTTAACAATTATTAACATTTTGCCATGTTTGCTTCATTGTATTTTTGCAGAAATTTTTCAAAAGTAAATCACAGACACATTTCCTCTGTAAAACTTTGGTATGCTTCTCTGAAACATAAGGACTTCTCAGGCTAAGAAAATGGCCCATAAATTTCTGTCACCAGGCACCTAGTGAGTGGCATAATCCGGTGTCCCCAGTTGCCCTCAAAGTGTATGTTCAAGCCAGGATCCAGGCAGTGCCAGAGAGTGCATTTCTGCAATTGAGGAAGGGTGTTTTGTTTTTTTGTTTTTGTTGCTTTCATGAGAGAAACTTTAGCACAATTAAGCAATGTTGAGAAGCTGCTAGTGCAGGGAGAGAAGTTGAGGATCCTGGACTGAGAGGGAGGATGCCCGAGAACCCGACAAGTCCGGTTCCAGAGTGACTGGAGAGATTGGTCTTCGAAGGGGATCCACCGTGTGGGCACTGAGTGTCTTTGCCTGTTTGTGTTGCTGTGAGGAATACCTGAGGCTAGGTGATTGGTAAAGAAAAGAGGTTCATCTGGCTTGCAGTTCTGCAGGCTGGACGAGAAGCATGGTGTCAACATCTCGCTCTGGTAAGACGCTCACAAAGCTTCCACTCGTGTTAGAAGGCAGTGCGGAGCTGGCGAGAGGTGGGGCAGCAGAGAGGAGAGTGCAAGGCCCTTTTCCACAAACAGTTCTCCCCATGGCACCATGCCATTCATGAGAGACCCACCCCCATGACCCAGTTCCCTCCCATCAGGCCCCACCTCCAACATTGGGGATCACATTGCAACATGAGGTTTGGAAGAGACATATATCCAAACTGTGTCACTGGGAGATGGGGCAACAGGAAGTCAAGGCGATTCCCCTCCCGTGGCACCTTTTTCCACCTGGAGTAGGAGAAGTTGCACACAGACAAGACCCAGGCATCCCTGCTCCCTGATGCAGAGTCAGTACCACTCATGGTGCCAGGCATATGATGGATACTCAGTACATATTTCTTAATGAATTTATGAGTGAATTTTTTTTTTTTTTTTTGGTACACTGGCTTGCTCTGTCACCCAGGCTGGAGTGCAGTGGCGTGATCTCAGCTCACTGCAGCCTCTGCCTCCTGGGTTCAAACGATTATCATGCCTCACTCAGCCTCCTGAGTAACTTGGACTACAGGCATGCGCCACCACACCTGGCTAATTTTTGCATTTTTAGTAGAGACAAGGTTTCGCTGTATTGGCCAAGCTGGTCTCAAACTCCTGACCTCAACCTATCCGCCCAGCTCGGCCTCCCAAGGTTCTGGGATTACAGGTGTGAGCCACCATACTCTGCCTCTATGAATGATACTGAGAGTGATAACGGAGTTTTGAGGTTTGATAAATGGAAAGGTTCAAAAGATACAGAACACTTCCATACTACTTTTTATGTGGTACGCTCTGTTCTAAAAACGTTATAATCATTGTTAAGTACTATTATTATACCCCATTTTCCAAATGCAGACTGAGAAGTTGAATAATTCTCCCAGGGTCACACAGGTAATGAACACAAAGCTGGACCAACAGGGCTCCTGGCCGTGTAATGTGGCTAAGGCTCGTGAGACGCCAGCTAAAACTGCAGCTGTGAACCTACACCTGGTTCGGGGCTGACCTCCAGCAGCTGCTGTGTATAGGAATCCTTGGAGTTACGCCCGTTGGTGTTACAGATCTCCGCTCAGCATTCTCTGGGTCAGATGGGAGAATCCACCAGGATTCTCATTCAGCCCTCTTTGTGTCAACGTCTACCTACAATAGCGCGTTGTGCTAGAGAACAGAGGTCCCTAGCCCAGTTAAATGTTCCTCCGCGGACATGCAACAGTGTGCCCTTTTCCCGGTGTTCTCCCTCCAGAAATTCAGTCAATGGGTGGAATTTTTTCTGCTGCAAAATTTTAGCCCATTAATGCTTTCTAAACCTTTGGTACCACCTGCAGCTTGACAGTACTGGAATCTAATAGAAAAACGTTGGTTTGACTTGTGGGTTTGTACATATTTATATCCTCAGGAGTTTTAGGTATTCGTCAAAGAGCCCCATATGTGAACCATACGTTTGAGAACAATGGTGCGTAGACTTGCTGCTAAGGTAGTCAGATTTGATCTATCTCTTCTCAGTGTATTAATTTAGCTCATCTTTAAGGTAGGAGAGATATAGAATGTAATCTGTATGGGTGTTTTTTCCAGAGAGGTGGGCAGTTAGTCAATGATTCCCTGTGTAATATTCAAAAGATCTCTTTACCATATTTGTCAGCATGAATAATGGTTCTTTTCCACTGTGAGGAAAAGATACATAGCTGTCCGTGGCTCTGCACAGCAACCTGAATCAAAGAGACATGGCAGGACTCTGTAAAGATAGTCCATCATGAGGCAGTGCAGAGAGGGGTTGAGCAGCAAAAGCAAAACTGGTGTGTTCCCCAGGACAGGGACTATGTCTCGTGGGCCCCAAAGTTAACTGCCCTGGAGCAGATTCCTCCCAGGACATCTGTATGTCCGTTAGGAGCACAAAACAGGTATAACATTAAAATTTCTTAACAGAGTTTTGAATGAAGGAAAATAGTCATTATCATCTGCAGTATAGTATAGTACACAGCATTGTGTGAAGTATTTTGACATACTCTTATCTGTAATCCTCAAAAGAACCTTCAAGGTAGGAATTGGGCTCTTTTTCTGGAAAAATGAAAGTAAAATTTGGAGTGATTTGGTAACTGGCCCGAGATCTCACAGCTCGTAAACAGAGGTGCCAGGACACATACACATGCCTTTCTGGCTGGCAAATGTACATTCTCTCTAGCTCACTGGACCTCCCCAGTCTCCATGTTTGAAGGCCCATCTGGCCATCTTTCAACAGAGGCCAAGAACAACAACCCTTTTTATTTCTTTAGATCAGATGTGAGAAATGTTCTTTCCACCCAGTGGCTACTACCTGTTTTGCATTAGCAAAACTCAATTTATTATATTTTGAAAGGAAAGAAATAGAAAATGTTTCACTCATCTGATTTCAAATAACAAGGTGAAACTCTACTCAGGAATTACATCAGATTAAAATGTATAGCTCAGTTACTGTCAGCAAGAAAAAAGAAAGGGAAGAGGCATCTTTAGAACTTGACAAAACGCTGGATGGCAAAAATCAAAGTCAGGTACCAGTGCTGTTTATCTTTAATGAACAAAACTGAAGGCCTTTTCATTCTTAAGATGGTTAAGTATCACCAGAATTGATTATTAGTAGTATTTACAGTGAAAAGTTTGAAAGGACATTCGAATTACTTTTGTATTTTTTACCAAATGCTCATCGTAAAAAAAAAAGAAAGAAAGAAATTCAAGCAGTATAGAAATAAAAAAGGATCAGAATTCCCTCCAGTCACATCATCAGCATCTGGTGAACGTTCTTCCCAGCATCTCTGAATATGCCCAACATGTACAGTGTTTACAATAATGAAATCTCACCATTTACGCTGTTTGTTATCCTGGAGATTACACATATGTGTCATGGACATAGGAGAGCTTTTTTTGAAATAATCCTTCACCCTCATTTTAAAGGAAGGAAAACCTAAGCTTCCTTTGGGAAGTGCAGAGGGACCCCTGTTTTGCGAAAATCTGCTCTCAGGGAGAAGTGGCTCCATCTTGTGGCCCTCTGGAGTGTGGTCATGAAAGACAGCCATCGTGTTGTGTTTTTGCAACTCCCCTTGGAAATGGTGTCAACCCGGCGGCTTGTCCAGTGAACTTAGTGGAAACCAGCAGGGACCAGGCAGTCCGCATCTGCCAGTAGAGCAGGAGCGTGGGCGCCGTGGTCGTAGGGGTTGCCCCCTTCTCCCCTGCTCTCAGGAGAAGCTTAGCTCAGCCCTCCCAGCTTCTAACACTGGGCTCTCCACAATTTCCTCTTTAATCTCAACTTTAACACTGTTAGAGAAGCTGATCTTAGTGGCCACGTCGCTCTGCCACAACCCTGTAGTCAGGGCTTTGGGGATAGACAGAGTCACTAGGTGGAGTGCAGCATCCCTTAAAAGCAATTTGAGAAAGACAATCACATGTCCTCTTGCCTTACACTACCATATCCAAGGTTTGACCTTACAGATTCATTTGGAATGTTGGGGAAAAAAATCTGTTTGGAGACAAATTTGAATTTTCTTGTCTGTGTAGAGATGGTGAACACAGATGCGGTTGGTAAGCAGTATAATTGTGGCCATTTTCTGTAACTAGGACCCTAATGGCTGGAGGTTTTCACTTTGTATAAACACCATAAGCGTATATAGTTTACATCTAAGGAAGCAATCTTTTGATTGGATTTTTTTCCTTTTTCTTTGTGTCCTATGCAGTACATAGTGGAATGTCATGGGATCACCCTTCTTCCTCAGTTCTTGGGCATGTACCGGCTTAATGTTGATGGAGTTGAAATATATGTGATTGTGACAAGAAATGTGTTCAGCCACCGTTTGTCTGTGTATAGGAAATACGACTTAAAGGTGAGATTGATTTTATTAATTTTTGTAAAGTAACTAAAGCTTATTCTTCCATATTGTAAAGGTTGTCATTGATCATCAAAAATGTTTAAGTCTCACTCAGCGCTTAAAGCTATCAGGTAGGTAGCAGTGTATTCCTCTTCCAGTGAGGCAATCAGGTGCATGCTGGCTTCACCAAAAAAACTTAGATGTGTTAGAGATATCACATCTACTTAAATATTCAACCAGCTACATACCAGGCACTGCTCTAAGAGGTGCTGGAAATAACAGGATGAACGAACCAAATCTGCACTCAGGGAGCTGACATTCTAGTGGGTAAAGACGGTCAGTAAGTAAAAGTAATAGACTGTCAAGGAAGCTTCCCCTAAGAAGGTGATATTGGAGCAAACTTGAAGGAGATGAGGAAATGAGCTGAGGAAGAATATTGCTAGCAGAGGGAACAGTAAGTACAGAGACCATTTCAAAGGCTTGTGGGGAAAGGGGGCCCCCTGGAAATTCTGAGAGTGGAGTGATGTGATCTGGCTTCTGACTTCACCACCTCTGGGGAGAATGTCCAAGTTAGGAGTTGGCAAACTCTGACTTGCCTATGCCAAATCCAACTTGAGGGCCTTTTCTTTGAGACAGAGTCTTCCTCTGTTGCCCAGGCTGGAGTGCAGTGGTGCAGTCTCGGCTCATGGCTACCTCCACCCTCGCTGGCTCAAGCAGTCCTCCCACCTCAGCCTCCCAAGTAGCTGGGACCACAGGCATGCGTCACCATGCTCAGCTAATTTTTTGTATTTTTTGGTGGAGACAGGATTTCACCATGGTGCCCAGGCTGGTCTTGAACTCCTGAGTTCAAGCAGTCCACCCACCTCAGCCTTCCAAAATGCTGGGTTTATAGGCATGCACCACTGCGCCTGGCTGGGCCAATTTTATAAATACATTTTTATTGGAAAACCGCCATGCCCATTGCTTCTGTATTGTCTGTTGCTGCTTTTGCACTACGGTGGCAGAGTTGAGTAGTTACCACAGATACGATTTGGGACCACAAAGCCTAAAACATTTAACTCTGGCACTTGGCAGAAAAAGTTTGCCAAACTCTGGTCTGTGACATTCGGTTCTCAAGTTTTTTGGTCTCAACCCTTTCACACTCTTAAAAGAGGACCCTCAAAAGCTTTTGCAGATGTGAGTTGTGTCTGTGGATACTTATAGTATTAAAAATTAATATAAGAAAGAATTAGAATATGTATTTTTAAAAATGAGAAAACCACTACATGTTAACATTTTTATGAAAAATAACTATTTTCCAAAAGCAAAAACATTAGTGAGACAAGTAGCATTGTTTTACAGTTTTGCAAATCTCCATAATGTCTGACTTAATGTGAGACAGTTGGAATGTCATATCTGATTCTGCTGTTAGTCTGTGCGGTGTTATGCCATTGAAGTGTGTGAAGAAAATCTGAACTCACACAAATAATGAAGTTTGGAAAGTGGGAACAGGCATGTTTTAACAACTTTTTTGGATAATTGTAGATACTCTTCTTTGATGCTATACCAAAGCTTGACAAGAGGTAATTTCTCAAAGCTTAGTGTGACATTGTGGAATCTGAAATCACATCAATGAACTTTTTGTACTCTTCATCAAAATCCATTGATTAGTTTGCATGCATTGTTCTGAATGTGTGACTTTGTCAAGGCATGCACTTTGCCATTTGGAACATATTGGTTCACTGAATTATGTGACTCTTCCAAATACTGACAAATTTCATTATACAGTATCGAAAAGTCATAGCACTGTCACCACCAATGTCATCAGAAAAGTCTTTTACATATTGGGAAGCTTTCAAGCCCAGGGTGGTGGATATAAGTTTTTTAAAAAATCAGTTTTTTACTTGGAATCTCAAATTTTATCACTGGCAACAAGCCCTGTCAGTTGTTTTCTGTGAAATGACAGCATGTAGCGAGCACCCCAGCACATAGGCAAGCCTAGCAGCTTCATTCATTTCGTAGCAAACATCTGTCGGATGCCAAGATCTGGATAAACATGGACTGTCAGTTCTTTCAAGTAAAAGTGTTGTTTCATGAAAAAGGTGACTAGTTCAGCTCATAACTCAAACCATCACGAAAACAGTTGTTAAGAAACCATTCCTTCTTTATAAACAGAAGTACTTTATGTATACTTCCTGCACAGAATATTGAAAAGACATGTACTACAGGGTCTAGATTTGATACATTTAATTTTATGCTTTCATAAGTTTACTGGATGCCCACTTGGAGATACTGTATTATCCATAGGTTCAGCATATCATAACCAGCTCACAAGTCATAAAAACAAGGATGGATGGCTTCAAAGGTTATTCTGCATGACGCTGGGTTTCCACTACTAGTGCTTACTGGTGCCTCTGTTTGATTTATGCTTAACTGCTAGCAGTTCTTTCCACCATCGTTTTTGCAGTATTCATACAAATGTCAAGACAGTCAAAAAGGCAAATAATGTCTCAGTACTATTATAAAAATAGTTTTGGCTTTGCATGTTTTTGATTTCAGGACCCCAGGGCTCTGAACCACACCTTGAGAAATGCTAGTCTAAGTGAAGGAAATGGTCTAGGCTTGTCTTCTAACCTCTGAAGTCCCAACCCACTGGATCCGCCTCCCAAACACAGCCTTGTCCTGTCCTACCTCCAAGTCTTAGCCCAACCCATTTTGTGCCCCTGGAATTGCCCCTGGGGAAATCCAGCCACCCTCCAGGGCTCTTGCCAGTACCAGCTTTTTCTTGAAGCCTTGGAGGTACTGCTCAGGGCACACAGGACTCTCTCTGACTCTTCCAGGGAAGAAAGCCAGAGTGACCTCTGAAGTCATTTGTTCTTCTTTTATGACTTGTTAACCTGGTATAAGTTGCTGAACCTCTATGACCTTCTGTCTCTTCATCTGTTAAAACAGGGATAATTTTACCTACATTTGCAGGGATGTTTTGAGGATTAAATAAGATCCATATGTGTCATGTCCAGCGTGAGGCATGGCATATGGGAGTTAGTCAGTGAATATTGGTTGCCTCATTCATTCTCCTGATGTGTAAGTGCCTTAAGAGGCAATATTTTGTTCTAACGTAACTTTTTTTTTTTATCCCCCTGCAATGCCTAAGATAGTGCCTCGGACAAGTAGGCATCTGGTAAACATATCTTGGAGTAAATTATACTTGGAGATTGGATATTCTAGTTTTAATTTGCCTTGCATTTCACAATTTCATCTCTCTTTCTGGCTTGTGGCATAGATAAACTCTGTTCTTGCCAGTGCTCTCAGTTGTGATGGAACCTGTTCATTTCATGGCTTAAACTCTTGGCCTTCCTTTTCTAGTTTTGTTACAATTTTTTATTCTGAATTAATTTAAACTTGGATGAGTTTTGTGTTTTGTTGTTCCCAAGCTAATGATCAGGATTTACATAAAGATGAAGCTTCCCTGAGAATCAGAAGCAGGGTGGATTATATGGTAGGAGGGAAAACACACACACACACACACACACCAACTTGGGTAAGAATACAAAGTAGAATAGTTTCTTCCTCTGCCCAGCAGCATAAGCAGTACTCAAGTTTTACAAATGTCCCAATTTTTAAAAAAAATTGGGAACATTCTTTGTTAAAATTTGGTGCGTAAAGAAAGGAAGGTATTTGTGGCCCATGTACAGGAACCCCTAAAGGAAGGAAAGTAGACCGTGCCAGGTAACAGTTGCTGGGCGAGGCTATGCAGGGGTGCAGGCTGTGGTCGTAGAATGGGTTCTCAGGTTTGCCTTCACGAATGGTTCACATCATCCATCTCCATCTGATGGGTCAGCTTTGCGCTGCTCTGACTGGCCCCAAGAAACACTGAACATTTTCCCTGGGCCAGCAGCAGGGTCCCTCAGATCTTCCAGTCCTGGGAACACTGAGCACCAGGGGGATGGAAGATCGGTCCTGGGGACACCCCCAGCCTGGTCTTACCTCCCTTCCCCAGTGCGAGGAGTCTCTTCCTTTCAAGTTTCCACATCTGTGAATTACAGGCAGCACACATCCTAATCAATGCCTGAGCTGCTTGATGAAAGCCAGTAATCAAAATTTTTGATTTCTCTGCAGATGGCCAATCTAAAAGCCACTTTTGCTTTTCCCAGGTCAACTGTAAGTTCATTTAATGAATGGCTAACTCAAGTAATCCAGGGCAATAGTTGTCTATTCATTAGGTGGTCAAGAAGCAAGTGGCTTGGCTGACCTCATGGTAGTTAGGGGTGTCCAGTGCAGGACGGGATGTTAACCCAGAAAATTGTTCTGTGATTCTTCTCTAGCCATTTATACAGTAAACACAGGACATCTCCTGTGTACAAGACACTGTGATTGTCATCCATTCTTAGGAATTCACTAGACCGTTTGTTTCCCAGCTTTTCTTTTGAATTAAAATCTTCCACAAGCCGAGGGAAGTTTCTCTGCTTGGACTCTACCCCTAAAGGCTCCCATCCGCCTCCGAGGTAGACTCAGGTCATCTTCGACAACCCAGAACTCTAAGGCAGAGTTTTAAACCCCGCTGCAGTAGAGCACAAACCGCTGAGATCAAGGGCTGTGTTTTCCTCCACTTTGTACCTCTACACTCAGCATAGGGCTTGGCACAAAAGAGGTGCAAATAACCGTGTGTCTTTGAAGGACTTTCCAAAGTAAATGGGGTCAGAGAGTGGCCGTGGGGGACCGATACATAGCATGCGAGGAAAGAGTGTTCATCAGTAACTCTAAGACAGGGGAGAAAACTGTGTTACAGAAAAAACAGCAGGCGAGGATGTGCCCACATCTGGAAGACGTAATGTGGGGAACGAGGCTCTTAAGACCCCCATGGTTCCACTGCAGCCAGCTAGTGGGACTCTTCTTTAGGATAACAAGATCAACTATTTCTGCCAGTTGATAAAGGAGGAAAGTATGGGGCTGATCCAGTGTTGAGTAAGTTGTTGCTCAAGTAGTGGTCAGGTTTTCTGACTTCCAGCAGGTGGACAAGAACCACAGAAACACAGATGAGCATGACAGAGTCAGGGCTGGAGAAGTGGCCAGTGGCCAGGAATACCTGCAGTGAGGGGACACAGGCCTGGCCGCGAGCCGCGGTCCGGGAGGGATGAGAAGCCCGTTCCATGTGGGCTGTGAGGCAGAGCGGGTACTGAGCTGGCTCTCTGCCCTGCCCCGAGTCATTTTCATGTTTTCCACGTGTGAAACCCAATGCCTCCCATATGTATGTTTTTATTATTTCTTTGTGTTTCAGGGCTCTACAGTGGCTAGAGAAGCTAGTGACAAAGAAAAGGTAAGTACCTTGCTATACGTCTCCCCACATCCCCGGGGGCACGCTCACGCAGTCCGGATCACATTTATTCTTTCTAGTCTCCCACCCCTGCCATTGCGATTCTTCCATTCCCGCGTCTGCTGCCACCAGCAAGAAACACTTTATTGACCTGATGAGAGTTTTACTTTATTTCTCTTTATCAAATTGTTGAAAAATGAAAGTTATTTGTTGTAAGCATGCTTGGAAGGAACATTCTACATGCAGCTTGCTCTTGAAAAACACAGCCACCTGTGTAGTAAACTTATCATTGAAAATGGCAGTGACGGCTGAGAGTGTGTTTCTGCAGGTCAAGGAACCAGGTCCTAACACGGCCTCACCAATACCAAACAGGATGTGACCCTGAATACACTTCTTTGCGTCTCTGAGTCTGCTTTCTCACCTGTAGAATGTTGGCTTGGATGAGCCTCAAACTCCTTTCCAACTATTAAGACATGATTAGAATATTTTTTGCTTAAAAAAATTAAGGGTAAGAAGACCACATCTCTTTTTCTTTCCCTGTCTTAATGGATCTTACGTAGTATTTGAATGACATTTAGTTTACTATGCAAGATTACAGACATAGTCAGCTTGAAGGATTGGTTTGAATAGGAGTTTAGGAGGTAGCTTCTGGGATGTATAGCTAAACTAACCCAAGTCAGCACATGCTTATGGAAAGGGAACATCTATAATCTTAGTTATGCCTGCCTGTCACCTTGGGAAGTGCCTTTTTCTTAACTATTCCATTTGAAGACAGAGCTCAAGTTGTTGTTTGTTTCTTTTAGAATGATAGCAATTTCGAGTTGAATTTTTTAGATTTGCAAATCTCCTTTCATTTATTCATTCAGAGGTGTTTGTGAATATTTTCATGGTTACTCTCCTAGTTTCAAGGGCTAAAATAATGAACCCCATAGGCAGATCTGGCAGGTGATGCAGACCTCAAATAGGAAATGATGTTATGGGGTGAACACTCAGGTGGAATACTCGGGGAGTTCTAGAGCACATAGCAAGGGCACCTGGCTCAGGCTGGACAGGGTCAGGGAAGGGCTTCCTGGAGGAGGTGATGTCCGGAAACCTGAAGGATCAATAGGAGTTAGAAGAAGAGCAGCAGGTTCAAGGGCATGAGAGTCGGGGTGGGGAGCATTTGGTGCATTTGCTGCAGGGAGAGAGGAGGCCATGGATGGAAGGAAGCCAGACCTCTCGGAGAGGCTGATGAATTAACCCAAGAAGATGCTGGCCTGAGCTGGGGTGTGGTGGAGGTCGATGGATTACAGAGAGATTTGGGAAGACAAATCTACAGAACTGAACCGAGGGATTGAATGCCAGAGGTGCCAGGGAGTGTGCATAGAGGGAGGGGGTTTAAGGATGACCAGCAAGTTTCTGGTTTAGGCCGTTGGGTAGGTACTCATTCTGCTCCCTGAAACAGCAAACAAGAGCAAGAGGAGGGGGAGTTTGAAATGTCAGTGCAGCGTCAGAACAGAGATATCCAGTAGGCACAAGAGGTGCACAGGGACTCTCAGCTGAAAAAACAGCATGGGAAACCTCCCTGGAAGGATGGTCGGCAGAGACAGGGAAGTGGGTGAAGTCACCCAGGAGGAGCGTGAGGATAAGAGAAGCACGACCAGGGCCGGGCGCGGTGGCTCACGCCTGGAATCCCAGCACTTTGGGAGGCCGAGGCGGGCAGATCACGAGGTCAAGAGATCGAGACCATCCTGGCCAACATGGTGAAACCCCGTCTCTACTAAAAATACAAAAGTTAGCTGGGCGTGGTGGCGTGTGCCTGTAGTCCCAGCTACTCGGGAGGAGGCAGGAGAATCGTTTGAACCTGGGAGGAGGAGATTGCAGTGAGCCGAGATCGTGCCACTGCACTCCAGCCTGGCGCCTGGCAACAGAGAGACACTCTGTCTCAAAAAAAAAACAAAAGAGAAGCACGACTAGAAGAAGCCCAGCGGAATGTCGCCCTTTACAGGAGCCAGGAGACCCTGGGTCACTCGCTCAGATAATTGATTGAGCATCTTTGATGAGCACACACTCTGCCAAGCATTGTAAAAATGCCTCGGGGAACAAAGCAGACGCAGTCCCCATCCTCGTGAAACTTTCACTCTAGTAATGTCCCAGGAACCAGAGGAAATGAACTCCCCAGCGTCACATGCTTCCGCGACGCCAGGTAGGATAAGGACGGAGAGTTGTCTGGGGACATCCCACAGGGAAATCGCTGGAGACCTGGTCGGTGAGGGTGGGTGGGGGCCAGAGCCAGATTGCAGCAGGTGAGGAGAGAAGGAAATGGTGGAAGCTTCTTTGGCCATTTGCCCTTTTACTGTGCATGAGTGAATGTGCATTCTGAGAATTCAACCTTCATGTAAGTCCCTTCTAAGGCACCAGCTTTGGCCAGAAGAGGCAGAAACTGTGACTGTC
Organism: Cacajao melanocephalus; assembly: GCA_963573385.1. Lineage (NCBI taxonomy): Eukaryota > Metazoa > Chordata > Mammalia > Primates > Pitheciidae > Cacajao > Cacajao melanocephalus. The sequence goes on from CAUYLG010003860.1 coordinate 64,106, forward strand.
GGCTTCCATGCTGCCATGAGTGAATGTTTCTCCGGGTGCTGAAGACTCAGCAGGTCTTTAGCCCATAAGAAGCTCAGAGGCTAAATTTTATTCAGATTTTCTCCTTGGAGGAAATCCCAGAGTGTGTACAGAGCCACACATACTCTTCAGCATCACGCAACAGGCCAGCTCCTGAGTCAGATCTGTGGACAAGATGGTATCACCACCCCATGTTGGAGCCTCCGTTTTTACTTTCTTCCCAAGTTCCTTGGGACTACCACTAGCAGGGTTTTTTCCTTCCTTCATTTTGATTTATTCAGATGCAGTCAACAAAGGCTTGGTCTGCTCTGACAGTAAACACTGCCAACAAGGACAGTTACAGCTAATGGTGTGGTTGCTGCTGAAGCCTAAATTATAAAACAAGGGCACACAGAAAGGAAAGCCACATGTATTTCACTTCCTGTAGCTGTAACAGTTCCTGCAAAGCAGGACATTAATTTACCTATCTTCCTTTCCCCTATTCCACCTACAGGACTTAGCATACTTTCCAGAAACCCATGGCATGAACCACAGTTCACTGCCCTCCTCACCAAAAAATGTGTAGCCCCTTTATTGGTGTAGCTTTTTATGAAAAGAGAATGTAGAATTTGTTTGAATGAGAACTCATCTTTCTAGGACTCTGCTAGGATGCTTGTTGTATCCTGAATCTAATCTAACATGTAGCCATCATTCCTTAAGACCTCTCCCTAGAAGGTGGGCTTCAAGAAAGGAATAACTGGCACTGGTTGGGTATAAGCTATATGCCAGACTGTTTTAAATTTTACATGAATTATGTCATGTAATCCTTACAGTCACCAGATGAGATCAGTGCTGTTGTTCCTTCCAGTGGATGACGTTGCTTAACTGACAGGTTTAATAACTTCATCCAAGGTCCTAAGTTAGGAAGTGACAGCACCAGGGTTTGAGCCTGCAGTCCCCAGCCCCAGAGCACACATTTCTAACGACTATGCCACACTAAACGTTTGGGAGTTCATCTCTCTCCTTTCCTTTAAGGGAGTATTATCAAAAAGTCATATTAATCCCATTAATTGTGAAAATGAATGAGGAAAAAGTTAGTACGTTGACAAAAAAACATGTTTCAGAGTTAAGTATGGTGCTAAAACAGTTGATTCTAAAACTAGACTTTTTTTTCTAAAATAGTAAGATATTTGGTTTCATACTTTGTTGGCAAAACAACCAATTTGTATTCTATTTGAAGGGCTTGAACATTTTTGTTCATGTTTTCAAATATACATATTTGTATAACTTGTACATAGATGGAGTCTTTATTACTGTTTTACGCGGTGCAAACATTAGAATTGTCTACACTGTTGCCGTGAGGAAGAATTCAGTGCCCCAGCCTTCTTTTTGCAGTTGAGGTTTATGATAGCTCTTCTTCCAGAAGACAGATGCTGCGTAAAGCTACCCCACCCACCCTTCTCTGTTGGAAATGCTCACTTAGGAAGAGGGAGAGGAAATAGCTTGAAGATGTGGAATGTCAAAGTAATGGAAATTCGTAAATGATGGTGAGTGTGCCTGCCTTGACAGTAGGGTAGAAATGAAAATGCACCTTCATTCATGCACAGTAAAAGGGCAAATGGCCAAAGAAGCCTCTGCCGTTTCCTTTTCTCCTCCTCACTTCATCACCTGCTGTCTGGCTTTGGCTCCCACCCACCCTCGCGGACCTCGTCCCCAGCGATTTCCCTGTGAGTACATCCCCCAGACAAGAGAAGGAGGAGGCGTTTGAAATGTCAGGATGGCGTCAGAACAGAGATATCCAATAGGCATGAGAAGCGGCACAGGGGGCCTCAGCTAAAAACAAAGGGCTTGGGAATCCTCCCTGGAAGGACGGTAGGCAGAGACTGCGAAGTGGGTGAGGTCACTCAGGAGGAGCGTGTGGAGAAGAGAAGTACGTCTAGAAGAAACCCAGCAGAAAGTCATCACACATGGCTCAGTGGAGATCATGCATCTGTTTCTGATCAGGCAGTGTTTTGTATACTCTAGAAACGTTTATTAAACTATAATACTTTATAGATCAAAGAAAATGTAGTAATAGGGCTGAACTCTTAAAAGCATTGTTGTTTTTTTTTTTAAGTTTCAAAAAAAGTCTTTGCTTTCCCTTTTCTGCCAACTTTAGAGTTTTCTTTCCATGATCAGTTAGGATTTTTGACTCTTCCCAAAAGCATACCATTCATTGTGTTCACAAAACCATAAATGCCGCTTTTTATGATCAGACATTGGGAGGAAAAAAACAAATGCTTTCAAAACAATCTACTGGTACCTCTGCTTTGAAATATTTGAGAAAGACTAAAAATACTTATTTTCTACATTTTAGCCTTTATAAATGAAATCAAATGATTCGCAAGTATATTATTTTCATCGCCATTATGTGTAACTATAGTCCTTTCCAAATGATTGTTACGGTACAAAGAAGTCTTTCTAAAGGGCTGGGCATGGTGGCTCACACCTATAACCCTAGCACTCTGGGAAGCTGAGAGGATAGCCTGAGCTCAGGAGTTCAAGACCACCCTGGGCAACATAGCAAGACCCCATTTCTACAAACAATAGAAAAATTAGTTGGGCTTGGTGGTGCACACTTCTGGCCCTAGCTACTTGGGAGGCTGAGGTGGGAGGATTGCTTGAACTCAGGATGTCGAGGCCGTAAGCCATGATCACACCACTGCCCTCCAGCCTGGGTGACAGAGCAAGATCCTGCCTCAAAAAAAAAAAAAAAAACCTTCATAGAGAATCTCTGTTGATATAGTAATCTCAATTCTTATTCTTCCTAGGTTTTCTTTCATATGAATCATTATAACTGTTTTAATTTCCCATGCTTTTAACTTGTTGATGACAAGTTTTGAAACTGTCATTTCGAATATTTAGCGATATAGGTGCAGACAAGTTTCATCCTTTAGATTACAGCTTGACACGTAATTAGCGTGATTTGCATTAGCATAATCATGAAGATGGAACTGAAGGAAGAAGTTATATTCTAACAATAATGGAATCACTTTCATGGCAACAAGTCTCAGAACATGCATGTACAGATGTCTGGAGGTTTTTTTTTTTTTTAAAGAGCAGAACAGTGCTTAAAAAAAAACTATTGTCAAATTCTGACAGCTGCTATGACTTGTTTTATTCTTTAATTCTTTCTTTCCTTTTTAATGGAAGGGCATCTCCCATTCATGGCTCCAGCAGTTTCACCTCCTCTAAATGAGACAGAGAAATGCGAACCTCCCTGGTGGTCGATCTTTTCACAGCTGCGCTGCAATTCCAGTGTGACATCAAATTAGTAATTATAGCTGAGCGGGCTGCTTTTTACAAATGACAGTCTTAGAATGCTGCCTGCTAGCGAGCGACTCAGCAGGGGACCTGGGGAAGTAAAAGAAAACATAACTGGACTCACTTGATTTCTGGGGGATTTGACCTGACTCTTTAAAAAGCCCATGTTCTTGAGAGAGAGAGTCCTGGGGATTTACACAAATATGCATTTTGTTCATCATCCTGCACAGTTCTTCTCAAAACTCATGTCTGATTTTATTAGGTATAGTAAAGCATGTGTAATGGAGCCGTAGGGTCACAATAAGAAGATTCCTTTCACCATACAGCCTTCTCCCTGAAACCCATTTGAAAGAAAACAGCTGCCCTGCAATTGGCATTTGTGTAACTATATTGGCAATAATCATTGTTGACACTTTGATAATGGGCTACAAAAAGCCGCCTTGTCGATTCTCAGGCACTGTGAATTGCACCAGCAATTAAGTGAATGTCACCGTCTCTGACATTTTACCTATTACGAACTGAGGGTTTGAGAGGATTAATCATACCCTTACATCTAAAAATGCTTTTCTAAACCAGTTTTCAGCATTTCTTTTGTGGTCTTTAAATTGTAACAAATTATAATTAATTACTACCTCTATCCGGTCATCTGGGCTGCCGTTGAATCTAGGTGGCCAGGGTGGCAGGCTCCCCAAACATGACACAAAAGCACAGCAGTATGTCCTTCTGGAAATCTTTCTTTGCCGCTCAGCTAAGAAGTGCCTCCTTTTCCACTGTGAGCGGATCATCCGTTAAAGGGGGATTGTCAAGCTTTTTAGGCCCTCAATTCAGCTAATGCTTTAACCTCCTTCTCTAAAATTCCTTTTCTCCTGCGATGGAAGGGCATCATTGTCCTTTGCCAGCCAGTGTTAGTTAGGGACACCAATCCTACTACCCAAAGTGCAGGGGAAAGTTTCCCATTAGGGCAGAAGCAGGGCTTCTTTCTCAGACCTTAAAGGCAGCACCAGTAACATCTACCTTCTGGACCAGAGATGTTTTATAAAAGAGAGGTTTGAGGGAAGGACTCCAAACAGAGGGTTAGGGGATGTGAGTCACAGCGCTGGGGGTACAGGGCTGCATTAATGGGTTTTGAGTATAGGTCATTTGACTTTGTCCCCGTTTGTAAAATTAAAGGATTTGCTTGCATCATTGGTCCTCATGCTTTAGTGTTGCTGAGAATCCCGTTTCCAATGAAGCTTTCCTGGACCTTCCTCCAGAGATGTGGTTCAGTGGTCAGCCCCACTTGGAGAAGTTCTGGCCCCGGCCATCACTAAAATCTTCTCTGTTCTAGATAGAGATTAAGGTGATTGATAGGATTGATAGGGGAAAAAAAAGTTTTCTTCAGCAGATAGAGGTAAGAACCCCATATGTAAACCATGCAGGGTATTCTGGGAATTAAGTTTTAAAGCTACATTTAGAATCTTCCCTGAGAAGCATGGCACATGACAAAAAGAGAGATCACATGCAGTGACTCTTGTGAGCACCTTCCAGATTTTCACTCAGATGACAGCATTCAAGTCCTCAAGGCTTTATGACTTAATAGTGCTGCGTTCGTTCTCAGTTGCCTCAGATTAATTTTTCTCTCACTGGAATGAAATCAGCTCGGAGCATCACAAGCACGCATGGAACAATGCTGTCAGGTATAGGAATGTTTTTAAGCTAACAACTCTGAGTTGGTTCTAGAGAAAGTTGCGATGGAGAGAAGACATCTAAAATAATACGTGGTCTGAATTTAAGCCAAGCTGCTACAGATACATAATCGTTGAAATAAATCATGATCTTTACTAGGTTAGTATTAAACCAGAAATCTATAGGAGTTAGCAAACATCTTGAGTGTTCAGCCTTTGACGTTTCTTAGATTATCGCCGTAGACATCTGCACACCATAGTCTTCTGTTCCGGCTGGAACAAAGCCATCCTGTAGGTCCTGTTTTGTAGGTCTTGTGTGCAGTTCAGCTGTCATATCCCAGTTTGTGAAGGAAGAACAAACCGTCACCTTTGACATCACTACAGAGTTGTGGTCATAAAATATGACAGTATAAAAAAAGGAGTAAGTTACACTTTTTACATATTGGCTTGAGAGAAAATTGCCAACACCTAGGTCTTGCCAGCCCGAAGATAGCGCTTCTCCAGTTTTGCTCTGCTTAATTACAGCACTGTTTCACACGTATGTTGAGGTACGTTCTCTTTCCACATTCATACATAAACAGATTCAAAATAAAAATTATGAAATGTTCGCATCTGGATGCTGGTCACAGATGCGCACGTGTGTTCTATTTGTGCAAAATCACCCTTTTTCTTTGCTACTTCTGTATGAACTTTAGCCATATTCACTTATTTGCCTTTTCATGTATCAAATTTGTGGCTTAGATGTTCTGAGAAGCAGAACTGATGCCTTTATACATCCCTAGCATGTCCTATTACCCCAACATTGATACCACATATATGATGTTATTCCGTCAAATTATTTTTATCCTAGCTCCAGCGTAAAGATTACCTAAAATACCTTCCCTTATAGAAATACTTGTGAATTATATTTTCAGCTCCATAGATTATGATTTTTATGAAGATTTTTGCAAGCACAGCCAAAGGGATGTTAATTTTGCAAGTTTATTTTCATTTGGGTGAGCTTGGAATAACAAGTAAATCAGGAACACAAGCAGTTCCTAACATAGAACAATAATTACTACATATTTTTTATGTTGAGCATTCAGCTTTGGGTGTCACATTAACAGTTCATCAAAAGGACACTCGGCAGCAGTCTTTGACATTGAGGCTTACAATTAGACTTTAAAAAATAGGTTGCCAAATGAGCGTATCGAACAAAAATTCATTTCATTCTGAAATACAAGTCCGTTAATCACAGTCTTATGATATGTATTGTCCTTTGCATTAAAATCTAGTGCCAGCATCCTGTTTGGATTCAACACTCAAGTGTGACTGGGTGCGTTTCATCTTCCCAGTAAGGTTTCCATCCAGAATAAAATAAAAACTTGGCTCTATATTTTGAAGATTTGGCTCTGTGCATTTTAAGTTCATGTATTTTTTATTTCCAGTTATTAATGGCCATTTACCCATATAGTTGGCTCTGTTTGTATAAAGTTTATAATGATGGTTAAAAATCCAGTGATATTTTAGTTTGAATTCTGTCTGTTTAAAGTTATGTTTCAAACTGTAGTTTGAAATTTTTTTATTTAAAAACAAAAAATTTGTGTCATCTAGAAGATAGATCTTTTTTTTAAACCTCACTAAAATATTCATATAACTTCTGACTTTCCTAAACCTTAAAATATCCAATATTGCTAAACTCCATATGAATGACAGCAGTTATACATCATATCACAGAACCTAATGAAATAAGTACAATATACAGATACAGATCAGTTAATTCCCACTTGAAACAAAGCATTTAACTCCTTTTGGTAAACACATTTATTGTTTTGGTTTTGGTTTCATTTTCAGAGATTCTGCAAAAGTTCTTAGTCATTTGGAAGTTTTAAGCATAAAAGTATTAAATAAGTATGTGGGAATTTTTTAGGTGTTGCTTTTTAGCTCCTTTTTACCAGTTCTTCTAGGAAACAAACAGTGCTGCATCTCCTTTGCTCTTGGGGAATTTTGTAATTTCTGTACCCCAGGTCTCTGCTGAAGAGAGGCATGTGTTTAGAAATTCTAAAAATGAGGGCTCTAAACTTTGTAACTGTCCTGATATGTTTTCCCTTTTTTAATTCCAACCCGCTGGCCAAATCTGTCCTTAGAGATCATTTATATCTTTTATTGAACCCTAGGGAATAAGTAATTCTGTTTAGAGGCTTTTATATGCTAAAAGCCTTATGACGCAGCTGAGTGTGCATCTCAGTTCTCACATTCATGTTCATTTGTGTCTTAATGACACAAACTATTTTTGACCATGACCTGTATTGTCACGCAGTGTGTTTCTTGCTGTTGACTTATAGACTTGCTGAGGCTGTGATTCTGTGCTTTAAAAGAAGCCAAAAACTTTTCAAAATGAGGGAGAAATGTCTGTAATAAATGGATTATATATATACATATGTTTATAATAAATTTTCTTTTTACAGCTCATAGCAAGTTAAATGTTCCCAATGAGTTCACTGCTCCCTAGTATTTTGGTTATATTTTCTGGCTACTAAGATTTCAGCTTGTGGATTTTTGCTTTAGGTCAGCAAAATAGCATTCACTAAATTACCCACTATTATAATGTCCTCGCTGAGAAGAACTAACCCATGGAAAATTAAGGTAAGACAAAAGTCAACAAATTTCTGTCTTTGGCCAGATATGTAAAATCATTCCATCTTATTCCATACATTGAATAAATATCATAAATTTCAGATTCTTTATTATTCCAGGAACTTAACTAGTCCAATTTTTATTATAAGATAGGAACATGTTACTCTCATTTATGTTTCAGTAAAAAAAAAAAAAAAAAAAAAAAAAAGTCTTTTCAGTGAGGTTTCCTGTTAGGGTTAGCTTTTGCAGGTGATCGCAGAGGTTTTTCTAGCCAGGAGAATTCACAATGGAGGTTTGCAAAACAGATTAGGGAACTAGAGCCACCAAGGCAGGGAGGTCAGAGCCTCGGGCCATGTCACCTTTGATGCATCCTGTCTTGTGTACCCTGGGTTCCCTGTGTGTCCTGTGCAGTGAAATGAAATACTAACTTTACACTCGTGTATGGTAGGTTTGTGTGCAGTAACAAAAGTGTCCTCCAAATTTGAGGGTAGTGTGTAGAGAATTCATGTGACATGTTTGTGACTAGCAGATAAAACCTAAAAACAAAGGAAATTTTAAACATCATTTAGATCAAGCTTGTCCAACCCATGGCTCACTGACTGCATGTGGCCCCAGATGGCTTTGAATGTGGCCCAATACAAATCCGTAAACTTTCTTAATATGTAATGAGATTTTTTTTGTGATTTTTTTCTTTGCTTTTTTGTTGTTGTTGTTGTTGTTTGTTGTTTTTAGCCCATCAGCTATTGTTAGTGTTCAGTGATTTTATGTGCGGCCCAAGACAATACTTCCTCCAGTGTGGAAGAAGCCACACTGGAATTGGCCACACTGGATTGGACATCCTGGTTTAGATTACTGACATCCTAAATTGTCGGTTTTTTAAATCATTCAGGTATCAACGAGAAGATATCCTAGGTTTAAAGAACCTATTTTATTAGGAAGTCGGGAAAGAAGAAACAAATGTATAGTAAGTTATTGCCAGGCACTATGTGCTTTGTGTCATTTGAATCAAATGACTTCACCTATTACACAGGTGCAGTATTACTTCCCATTATATAAATAAGGAAACTGAGGTTTGCGCAGCAACTGGCCCACAATATCGCAGCTAGTATCAGAATGTTAAACATGTCAATACATGTTTTAAAAGAAAAATCTTGCTCTGGATTGATCAGCGATGAGTTTTTTTCTAGATCCATAAGCCATACTTGAGAACGTGCCTAGCAAATAACAATGTTTGTATATAACACACTCTGTGACAGGCACCATTTTAGGCCTTTTTACATGTCCTCACAACCCTGTTTGTGAATCCCCCTTAAGGATGGAAAAGCAAGTCACAAAGAGGTTAGGTAACTTGCTTAGAGTCAGACAGCTACTAATTGGAGCCGCGGAGCTACAAGCCAGGCAGCCTGGATCCAGTGTGTTCTCATAACCACGGGCTTCAGTCTGTTTCCTTCGTGGAAACCTGGGCCATGCCGAATCCATCTGGGGTTGGGCATCACCCCACAGGACAGTGAAGGGCTCATTTTATCGGAACTGGAAGCAGGACAGCCAGGCTGCAGGGGGCACAGCGTCCCTCTGCTGATGCCTGTGGCTGTGTTTGTGCATTTACACATCACAGTAGTGGAGATGAATGCCACTTGGAATCCAACCCACCGCAGCAGATGACCTCATGCAAGAGAGAAAACAGCCCTGCCTGTGCTGGCCTGGCTCTGCCTTGGGCTGTATTTACTCATGGGGCCACAGCTAGCCAGGGCCTTGGAGCAGCTCTTGGAGCAGTCCTGGCTCAGGGCTGGACACACAGAGGAGGACGGGGTGGGGAAGAGTAGTTCCCTCCCTCACCCTCATCTCCTCAGTGTCCCCACCCAGCAAGTACCGAGAGTCGTACAGCAGTCGCCCCGCCTCACTTAGAGGCTCTGATCTCCACAAAACTGGCCAGAGCTGAATTCAGAGCAAATAAAGGCTCAGCCTGCCACCACTTCAGAAAGGCTGTTGACCGCAGGCTGGAAGCCGGCCTCGGAGAATCTACAACCAAGAAGCATTTCTGAGCTGCCTTTAGTTAGCCCTAGGGGATTCCTCCGCCTTCTGGCTGTTTCTGCACTGAGCTAGAAAGGATATCAAAGACACTCGTTAAAGAACCAGACCCAGTGACTACAAACTTTAAGTGCAAGTAATCCGGTGTTTAAAAGCAAAGGGTAGAATCCGTTGCTACATTAAGCTGTTGCTGCCCACAGTTAATTTGCTGCTGCTCTGTAGACGTCATCTTGGTAGGCAGTTTTACACCAAGAGTTTATTAAGTTCATTAAATCATAGTATAATAGTTTTCCACATTTAAACAAAGATGTTTCTGACATATGCACTGCTCATTATCAGAGGGATATATTGAAATTTATTTTTAAAAACTAAGCAATAAGATTTTCTTGACAGTGAATCATTGTCAGGTGACTTAAGCTTTTTTGTTTTGTTTTGTTTTGTTTTGTTTTGAGATAGGGTCTTACTATGTCACCCAGGCTGGAGTGCAGTAGTGCAATCATGGCTTTCTGCAACCTTGACCTCCCAGGCTCAGGTGATCCTCCTACCTCAGCCTCCCAAGTAGCTGAGATGACAGGCATACACCATGCCTGTCTCATATTTTATTACTTTTTTTGTAGAGATGGAGTCTCACTTTGTTAGCCAGACTGGTCTGAAACTTCTGGGCTCCAGTAATCCTGTCTCGGACTCCCAAAGTGCTGAGATTGCAGGCGTGAGCCACCACGCCCAGCCTAGCTTGTTCTTAGTAAAAAAGAACAGTTAAGTTTTTGTTTAAAACAAAAAAAGTTTCTCAACCTGTAATACCCGTTTTAAATCTGTGTGCTTTATTAAACGCTCAGTGAGGACGATGATGGCGGTGGTGATTACAAGCACCACTCACTATTTGAATCTGTCACATGCTTTCTGGTTAAGTTCCCAGCACCTCTCTACTTTAGCAGAATGATTAAAGTTCCCACCTCAGCTCATCACTCACCAAACTTTGAGACCTTAAATTGCATAATCTGTTTCCTTGAACGTAAAACGTGGATAAGAATGATAGTTAAGGTTGTTGCAAAGACTAAAGGTAGATGATAGACGCAAATAAAATGACTCGTGGAAAGCACTGAACAGGGTATCTAAGGCTGCTGCAAGTGGTAGTGGCAGTATTTTCCCCCTTCTGCATCTATGGATACAGGCTAGAGACGTCCAGGAACCTGGCCCCTGGCAAGTAAGGGGTGGAACCAGGATTGCAACCTCAGGACTCATGACTCCAAAACCTTCATGCCCTGCATACTCTGTCTTGCAGTGAGCGTTTGTGAGGTGGATCTCTGTAGACCAGTGTTAGATTCCGTGCTTGCAGCTGCCCTGCCAGGACCCGCCTTCGCCTCTTGATCCTTTCAATAAGCCCTTAAGTCTTTTAACCAATCTGGGTGCCCTTTTTTGAACTTGATCCAATCTAAATACGTCCCTAGTGCCTGTGAAATTCACAAGTCAGCTTAGTCATAGAGTACAGAGTGTCCAGAATTTTATGAGGTAGGATTATACTTTCCCTGTCACATGAGGTAATTCTGCTGGGGTGAACCTGAAGTGGCATTCATCTTCATTAATGTGACTTGTGTTACAAACACACATCCAGAGTGTAATTTACGGCCTTGTCTGGGATCTGTCATCTTTGCCTTCAGGTTTCTCACATTTATACAAAACCCGAAAAAAACACCCTCTCCCCTTCTTTTCTTACATGTATAAAATGAGTTGTGGGATTGAAGCAGATATCTTAATCCTCAACACCCACACCCACACACCTCCCATTGCCAACACATAATGACACAGAAATGCCCAACGTGTCTGCTCGGAAAATTATGATCCTTCGTCTCTCCTGTTTTTGTGTGTAGGTCTGGCTTCAACCCTTTTTTCTAACGTGATTCCAGTTTTCTATTTTGGCCAGTGTTTATCTTCTCACTGCCCTCTGAGTGAGTTTTGTTGACTTCAGAACCTTGAATTTCATTCTTGGTGAAATTGCATTATGTTTACCGTTTTAATAGGAGAGAAACCTTATAATCTAGTGTGATGATCTCAAACACTTAACATTAGTGTGCCGTCTTCACATTCAAGGTGTGTGGGAGTTGGGGGGGGATGTATGTATTATATTATTTTAAAATAATTATTGACAGGTTTAGGGGGTTAGTCTAGCAGGCCTATCCTACAATTTTGTGAAGAATGGCACTGCATTTTCCTTTCTTAAAGATTCAAAAACTCCACATAAAAGTGTTTGAAATTTTATCAGTCACCCCCAGAATCTTAATATTTATCTTTACATCTTACATATATATCCTGCTTTATTTTCTACCTACTTGCTTTCATATCTTTCTCCCATACGAGATTACAGACTCCTTTACAATAGAAATTGTGACCTGTTCATATTTGGATCTCTGTACTTGACTCACTACCTGCCTTTTGAGTTGAAGCTTGACATTTCTGAGCCTTGCTCTACCTGCTTTGTAAGGTATTTGGCTTATAAAGATTGTGCTTATGTCTAATTCAAAGTTGCAGAACTGTTCAGATTTTTTCGAAGTTAGTAGCCAAAGGGACGCAGTTAGAAATGCATAATTTATGTACATATGTGTGGGTGTACATAGATGTGACTATATTTACATGCATGTCCATACTTTACAGATAAGAGGGGAAGCGAGCAGTTCGAGCATATGGGAGATTCAGGAGATGGACCCAGGGAGTTCTCCCGTATTGCTCTGAGTAAGGAGGGAAGATGAACAGTGTGAGAGCCAGGAAGGACAGCATGTGGTTTCCTTGGCTTATTTTGTTTTCATTTGGTTCGCACTTAGGGAAAAGAGGACCATCCCAGGTTGATCAGCATACAGAGAAAGGCAGTCGTGACATTGGATTTCTTTCCACTGAAGTAAATCAGCCATGGTTAGCTGAAAGAGATGGGAGATTTATTTGGAGTTTGTACCGAATGCAGGTTGCACAAAGTTTAATCTACACTGTTTTGAAACTGTACGCCTGTATTACCTGTTCGCTGCAATGCAAGCTGCAGTGTGTTCTGCTCATGACCCGTTTTGGATAGTCGCCCATTGCTTTGTGTTGGTTGGTGTAAGTGCAGTTTACTTGTTAGCTTGCCCTCTTGTTCAGTTGTAAAAGGTAGACCTCTCATTTTAATATGTTTATGTTAAGACAGGCCTTTTTTCTTTGGTGTTGTCCAAATGAGAAGAGAAGTTCCTTCTTGGCAGAGTGATGAACAGGAAAGCTTGGAAGGGCAGATGACTAACCTCGGGCCGCATGTTCTCCCTGGTGCAGAAAGTAGATATGATTAGGGATGGGGCATTTGTGAGACAAGATAACATGTTATTTGTAATGTGAACCCAGCAACGGCTACTCAAAAGTGGGAGGAAGGTTGCAGTTGGGTTGTACCAGTATGAAAATTGAGGGTTCCTGAGAAAATAGTTCAAGGATTCAAATTCCATACTCAGAAGACTTCTTTGTAAGAAAGGGAATCTAAGAAAACAGTCAAGTTCATTCCTCTGAAAAACATGAAATGGGTTACAAAAAGCCTTATAATGTGGAGTCCGTCTGACCCCCACTGCTACTGGGAATGCTTCTAGAGGTCAATGGTGCCCCCCGGTGGTATTCATGCCTTCTATTTTATTGTTTGGGTAAGACCCCTGCGGAGGTGATGGGGCGTGGGGGGTGGCAAACTTCAATGTCCAGGGTTGGAAGCTGATGTGGTTTTTTATATTTTATTCAAGCCTCGTCGTTCTTTTTCTCATTTGGTTTAGGCCAAAGAACTGCCAACTCTGAAAGATAATGATTTCATTAATGAGGGCCAAAAGATTTATATTGATGACAACAACAAGAAAGTCTTCCTGGAAAAACTGAAAAAGGATGTTGAGGTAAGAACAGTCAGCCCCATTGTATGGCAGCCCTGTTAGTTTTTAGGAGCTTTTTAAACCATGTATTTAAATCTGCAACCAAGGTGAAAACATGTATACTCTACATTATCAAAGTCAGATGTAAAGGTGTCACACGTGACAGGGTTTAAAGTAAAACCATGCCAGTTTAGCATTCCTCTCATTTAGGCGCCAAACACAAGAAAGCACCTGCTGTCATCTGCTGGAAATCCCTGGCCCCAGGCTCCTGTGTTCTGAATTGGGATGGCCCATGAAGGCTGACCTGCCCACACCAACCACTTCGGGAGGGGCCAGGGAGTACTGGACTCTGTGTCCACCAGCAGAGCATCTCAAAAACAAATGTTCAGTCACTATCAGGGTCGTGGCACTTTTCCCTCTAAAGCACATGTCAGTGCTGGTAAACGTGGCCTGGGTCACTTAATGCTTTCCTATCTCCACCAGTCATCATAGACCATGTCATGAGGCCCCCTTACACATCATGGGACTAGAACGGGGGCAGCCAGGGACGCTAGGTCGGGGGGACAGTGGAAAGAAAACGGCGTCCAGGGGGCTTTAGTCCAAAATGATGGAGCTTTGCTTTTAAATACTGTTCTAAACATTTAAAATGTACCTTTTCCTGTCATTTAGTTTATGACAAAGGCATTGCAGCTTTTCCATTGGATTTGCTCATTTAAGTCTTTTATAAATAAATCCAGAAAAAAAGTTAATGTTGAGTTACAAGACAGTGCAGTGGGAATTAGAATTTAGCAGCTCCTAAGTTTTTCTTAGCTGTTACTTTCATTTATTCGTGTACACTTTTTTAAAAAAACTACGAAACACTTCCCAGCACAGCAGTACAGATCTGCTACTTAGAGGCTTTGTGGGAACATTTTTTTCATGTCATTAAACAAAAAACAGAAAATGTCTAAAGCCACAGAATGTATTTCCCATGAAGGCAGAAACAGTATAATTTCTTGACAGCTTTTTCTATTGTAAGAAACTCTGACCAAGTTATAAATAGTTCCTAGTTTTAGATAATTATTAGTTTAGTAACTTTTTTACATTATTTTACCCTTTAATGCTGTATATACTTGGATTAGAACCTGTATGTTGGTTATCTGTGTAGGGTAAACACATCTACTTCTTTGTTGCCATTGTTCTTTTTAGAGAAAAGGTCTTGCTCTGTTGGCCAGGCTAGAGTGCAGTGGCATGAGCATAGCTCAGTGCAGCCTTGAACTCCCAGCTCAAGCAAGCCTCCTGCCTCAGCCTCCATAGTAGCAGGGGCTACAGGCTTGCACCCAGGTGCCTGGCTAATTTTTGAATTTTTTTTTTTTAGAGATGGAGCCTTGCTATGTTGTACAGGCTGGTCTTGAACTCCTGGCCTCAAGCAATCCCCCCACCTAAGCCTCCCAAAGTGCTGGGATTAAACGCATGAGCCACTGTGCTTGGCCTATAAGCAGCTACTTCAAACAAACAAAAAGAGGAGTTTGCTTTTCTCATGTAGCATTTTCCTCCAGTCTTTCATTAAGGAATGTTTAGTTTTCATGAGTTGTCAGTGGTTATTAATAAAATGTATTAGTCAAGCATTTCCCCCTTGCTTTGGGATCTGTTTGATCTGATTATGAAGTACTCAGTAAACATACTCTTTTGGATTTTTATTGTTTAATCAGCAAATCTTTGATACTGAGAAGAATATTGTTTTAGCAATTTTGGTAAGTAGCCCTTAGGGTTATCTGTGACTTACCAAAAAAAAAAATGTGTTTCTGTTGGCAGTATATCACTTTGATATTCAGACGCCAGAAATAATGTAACTGGAACGGTTCACATTGACAGTTTAATCACAGAAGGATCCTCTTAGCTCTTTTGTCTCTAATAATACCAATTGATTAGAGGACTTGATAGTCTAATCCCATGCATGGCTCAAGCCCTTAGCTGTTTTGTTGAAATGGAGGCAGGGTATAAAACATTCTTTAATTTAAAAATATTCTCAATAGCTGGTAACAGTGTCTTTGGTTTTGAAATTCATGCAGAAGCATCATTAAATTTTTAAGCAGGTAATTATGGTGAAGTAGCTTGACATCTGATCTGGATAATGAGGCTAGAATTTGATCCGGTTTTCTTTTTCATCAGTTCCATGCTTTCTAATTTAGCTGACTGACCCATTGGTGTTGCAGTACGGTTGTTTTTGTTGTTGTGGCTGTTTTTCCTTAATCCCTCAAGTAGGAGATCTGAGTGTATTACAGCTCAAGAAATCTACATTTGAAGAAAAACAATTTTCATCCCAGATTCTAGTTGATTTTCTATAATTGAAGCCCCGTTCTATTCCTATGCCATGCTGGGCACTTTCATCCCCATAGCTTTGCCCGTCACTAAACACAGGTGAGTCTTTTTCTGCACACACACACAAATTAGTGGATGAGCAGTGACAAGCACTTTTTCCTTCTGTCCTGTTTGTTATCAACTCTGATCATGATCCTGGAGCATCAACCCTGGTCTCTCCTCTCATTGACTCACAAGATGCAGAACTACGTTCTCCCTCTGTGGCGCCCCACCACAGGGCACTTCAGCTGGCTGAGGGTTGCAGCCCCCCATCCATGGAGATGGGTGAAAGGGCAGTAGGAGTAGAGGGACGGGCAGCAGCCAGCATTTGTGGAGCCCCAGTCCTTCCCATGCAGTCATTGTTGCCTGTCATTCTCCACCCCTTGAGAGTAGTCCTGCCACTACCCGAGTTTGATGAATGAGGAAGCCAAGCCCAGAGACACTATGTAATTTGCTCGAAGGCACAAAGCTTCTAAATTCAGACTGGGGCATCAGGCCCTCAGAGGGCACAATCCTTAACTACTCTGACATAAACAAAGGTTAAAAATGCTTTTGAGAGCACAGTGTAGGCTTTGTTATCTGATAATTGCTCTAAGGGAAGATTGTTATAATTTTTAACAAGTGCTAAGATACAACTGTTAAAACAGTTGACTGGCATTTTAATTCTACTTCACAGGTAGGTTAGAATATGTTGATTTGGTAGGACACAGTGTGTGTGTTAGTGTAAATAAATCAATTTAAAACCATTGTGAAGGATAGTCTTAGACTCGGAAACATACTGAGGAAGATCCTGGCTCAAAGATTTGTCACAGTGAGGAATCAGTAAGGAATTAGATGAGATGGGCCATGCTGGCAGAAAAAGAGGCAGATCTGAGGTGTAGCCGGTAATTTCTGAGAAGTTGGAAAGAAAAAATCTTCACATTTTGGAATCTTTTGTTCTTAAGGAACGAATCTATACTATGGTCCTGCAGTGAGCCGGAAGCAGACCCCATGGTGGAGCCCCCGTCCCCCATCTCTCTTCACCCTTGACTGTCTAGCCCACAGGACTTTTCCCTAAGGAAAATCTCGAATTTATTGCCACACTTCATTCACTCTACCTCAGAAGAGATTTAAAATAAAGTTTGAGGCCAGCTGTGGTGGCTCGCTCACACCTGTAATCCCAGCACTTTGGGAGGCTGAGGCAGGAGGATCGCTTGAGACCAGCCTGAGCAACATAGTGACACCCCCCCCCACTCTACAGAAAATTTTAAAACTTAGCCAGACATGGTGGTACTTGCCTGTGGTCCTAGCTACTAGGAAAGCTGAAGCAGCAAGATCCCTCAAGTCCCAGAGTTTCAGGCTTCAGTGAGCCATGATCACACCACTGCACTCCAACCTGGGTGACTGACAGAGCCCGATCCTGTCTCCAATTCGTGTAGTTAAGATTGTGAAAATAAGAGCTCGTGACTTGACGGGCTTTTCCCCACTGGTCCACAAACTGGAACCTGTTTAAATTTGAAAACTTGATATTAAAAAAAAGACCTCTACCATAATGAAAACAACATTGACAGTTATAAAGAACAGCTTCTATTATTTTGTGCAAGGCACCAGATTTTTTGTCTCAGCTTCATTGTCTTAATCCTTCCACACCCCTGTGCGGCGAGTGGCATTGTCTCCTTTTAAAGTCAGAGTGACTGAGGATCCAAGAGGCAGACTCGTCAAGCCTGGAGCTATGAGACCCAACAAGCCTTACTCGCCCATCTCCAGAACTGATACTGTGTGTCTTGAATGGGGCTCCCTTGTCAGCATGATCTGTCCTTTTAACCACTCTGCTGTACTTGGTTTTTTCCACTTCTACCTCAGTCTCAGAGATTTGAAAACATGAATAATCCCAGGACTTTGGGAGGCCAAGGCAAGAGGATCACTTGAGGCCAGGTATTTGAGACCAGCATGGACAACATAGCAAGATCCCGTCTGTACACAAAATAAGAAAATTAGCTGGGCATGGTGGTGCAGTTCTGTAATCCAGCTCCTCAAGCAGGAGAATCACTTGAGCCCAAGAGGTCAAGACCACAGCAATCTGTGATCACACCACTGTACTCCACCCTGGGCAACAGAGCAAGACCCCATCTCAAAAAGAAAAGGCGTAATACCCATTGAGACTGCAATTTCCTCAGTCTTCTTGGGTGCTTCAGAACAGCTTCTTACCTAGAGATGCATTTTTCTTAGCACTGATGGTTTTATGGGTTGTGCTAGGAGCTGACGGCACCTTTATTTCTTCCTCACTGGAAGACAAGAATAAGCGGTCTGAAACAGGCCTGAGGCCCAGGAAAATCTCTCTGGGCTGCCCAGCCTGGTGAGCATCTCAGATGGGGTGCCGGGGGAGACAGGCCTGGACGCTTACCCTGGTGAGTGCAGCCGGCCGTCCCAGTTGTCCTATTGCCTCTCTGCCCTTTGGCAAATTAATCACAGACAGCCCCGACTTCTTTAAATAAAGCACACTTGAAAGGGCATTTGAAGGTCAACCAGTAGACCTCCCTTCGCTGTTGAGGGAAGGTCTTAAATGGTCGCCTTGGGCTTCCTTCGCAAAGGTGTTGCCTCTTGCAGTCTCAGAGAAAGGTTTTCTGTTGTTGCTTTGCTTTGTTCTTGGTATTTGGCTTTGGTTTTATGTCCTGGTGGAAGCAGGTCAGGGAGAATTAGAGACAGTTGGGGGGATGGATAGGGAAGCAGCAGCAGGCATCCCATTCATTTGTCTGCTGGGAGTCAGGAATACAGTGAAAACCAAAACCAGAGAGTTCCTTGTTGAGCTGCCCCGCTTAAGAGAGAAGTTGATCAAATACTCCAGCAAAATGAATGTGCAGCGAGGCCGGGTGGCACTGGGGAGGAGCATGCAGTGCCCTAAATACCCGGATTCCGGGGCCGTGGTGCCCTGCGTGATGTCCTGCAGCTGAGACCTCAAGGCGCAGGAGGAAGTACCTGCCGGTAGGGGACAAGTCCGGAAAGGGGGTGGAGCAGGGTTCAAGTGGGCTCCAGATCGGGGCCTCCTGGGCCTTGAGAGTTTTGTTTGTGCCCCGTGGAAACGTGGCACCACAGGAATGTCTTGATCAGGTTCACATTCGGAAAACTGCTGCCCTTCGCAGAGGACTGGATGGGAGGTGGAGTCACCACTCGGCCTTTACCACTTCACAGGGACCTTCCAAGCACCCCGAGGGGGCAGGGATGGGCAGGAGGGGCCTTTTTCCCCGTCACCGCTCCAGCTTAGCAGGGCCGAGCCTGGCTCCGTCCTTGCCCACCCTCTACCCACGCTGGGAGCAGATGCTGCCGTCTGGAACCTAGTGCTTCCAGCAGTGTCCTCCCCCTGACCCCTAGAGAGGCTTCCAGGTTTGAGGGGGGAAGCCCTAGGTACAGGGAGCAGAGCCAGGCACCAGGCTAGGCTTGGGAGGGGCAGTGGAGGTGGCCAAGGAGACCCGGGCCCGATCCTCTAGGAGCCCAAAGGCCCTGGAACAACAGGTCCAGGAGAAGTGGGGCGACCATGAGCACCTCCCCGTCATACCCCTCAAGGGTTGGAAAGCACAACTGGGTACTTCTCATGCAGTATTTTCCAAATACGCTTCTGCAACCCCAGGCCCACAGGGCATTCAGACAGGGAAACAGGTATCATGATCACAGCAGGGCCGGGCATGCTGCTGGCCACCCAACCCTCTGGAGACCCACAGCACCAAGTCACATGTGGAGGGCCTCCTCCGATGCCAGCTGATTTTAAGTCATTACCTGCCTCCTAGGGTTGCGAAGAAAAGGATGGAGGAAAGCTGCTTTAAGGTAGCCTCCAGCGGTAGCTGATACAGAGCAGAGAGCGCGGCCTCAGAATAGGCCCTGAATTCAAACCCTCCTTGGATTTGTATCCTTGGGCTCTTGTCCAGCTGCTGAGCCTGGCTGCTGTCTCACACATGCCTTGGATCTTGTCACCCGTTTCTGTACCCCAGAGTGCCCAGTTCTCGTCCACATCTACAGGCCCATGTATGCAGAGCTAGTGCCCAAGACGCAGCTACCTGGCTGGCTTCACCATGCTGGTGAAGGACTCAAGCGAGCCTCCTATTAGAGTTCTCCCCCGCAACCAGCCCCACAAACACGATTCCAGACAGGTGATCCTGGCCAGGTGCGCCCCGGAGCCTGGCAGCTGCTGAGATGCTAGAGGAGGATGTGCAGTCTCTGACTGCTGGAAAGGAAGTCTTGCAGAGGGAGGTGCAGGTGAAAAGTCAGTTTTCGTGTTTGATGTAATGGGGGAGTGTGGGGAAAGGCCAGCGGAATGAGCAGTGGCTTCCTCTCCTCTCTGGGGTCCAGAAGGCTGAACACAGGAGTCCCTCGCTGTTTCCACAAGGGGTTTGCCTGTATTTTTTAAACAAACAGGTTTTCCTACTTTGCTTAAATATCTTAGTGTCAGATTTGTGTGATTTCTCTTTTCTGAGCTTGAAACAAATGGAGAATGTATAGCTGGCCCCGGGGGATTCCTGGTGGGAAGGCAGCCAAGTGGGAGCTTTGGCAGGGTTGCTGGGCTGAGCAGGATGCAGGCTGGAGAACTGCAGGCAGCGGAACCAGCTGGAGAATGGGACAGACCTTTGCCCAGGGGTCCTCTCCTCCTTATCTGTAAGGAATCAGGGCTTCTCTTTCAGTTTCCAGACAGAGCTGCCTCCCAGCAGGCTCAAGAGAAATGGCTCTGCAGGGCTCAGCAAATTGATTTCATCTTTAGCCAGAACTTCAAGACCTATAATTTCATCTGCTTGCCCTTTGCGTGAGGACATTTGCTTCTTAAGTTCTATCAGCGTAGCCCAGAGGCAGCTCCGACAGTGTGCATTCTCTAGCGAGGTGGTCCTGAGTCCTTCCAGAGCCAGGACCGTGAACCTTCTTGGACCCCGAGCCCAAGGTCAGAGCGGAACAGGACACTGTGCAGAGCCGGGAGCTGGGTGGGTCGAGCCCGCTGATGGGCTCCACTGTTTGCACTCAGCACAACCATCCCCATTTTATGGCAACATTGGAACATTGTGCTTAAGGTCTCAAATAAGAAAAGAGAAAAAGAATCATGATCTTAAAAGTCAAAAAAGAACTGGGCAGACAAGACTAGCCAAACAGACAGAGCTGGGCGTTACCCCCATCTTATGTTCTAGCCATGGCTGGAGGAGGGGGAGGTCAGGAATCCTGGGTGTGCCCTGCCTCGGGGAAAGCGAAGCCCCTCTGGCACCTTGCTGACCCCGAGAGGACCGCATTACTCACCAGATGTGGACACAGTGCCTTTGCTTTTACTTGCTTGCCACGGCATAATGATCGCCTCCACAGAGCATGCTGAATTCCAAGGTGCTTTCCCAAACCACATCAGGAGATGCTGCCAGGAGCTACTTAGGAGGTGCCTAGGTTTCCTCATTAACCAGTCTTAATCGTTGGGAGGAACTTGCTCTTTCCGAGTCTCTCTCTGGATCTCTGGCTGGTAATGCTCCCTTCTCTTTAGTGAAATCCAGCCACCCTGTGATAGACACACACCTCTCCTCATCCATGTGGCATTCTAGGGAAAATAATCTGGGCTCTGAGCCAGCCTGAAGTGTGAGGCTACACGTCAGATAAACAGCCCAAGAGTGTAAGAGCATCATAAAGGAGGCTCCTGGAGCCTCTGCTGCCCCACCCTGCAGCTTTTCCTCTGGGTGTCACCCGAGCTTGTCTCCTTTAAATGACGGCTTTTATGTTTAAGGTGTGGCTGACTGACTGTCGCCTCTGTCCCCAGTTTCTGGCCCAGTTGAAGCTCATGGACTACAGCCTGCTGGTGGGAATTCACGATGTGGAGAGAGCCGAACAGGAGGAAGTGGAGTGTGAGGAGAACGACGGGGAGGAGGAGGGCGAGAGCGATGGCACCCACCCGGTGGGGACACCCCCAGATAGCCCCGGGAATACACTGAACAGCTCACCACCCCTGGCTCCTGGGGAGTTCGATCCAAACATCGACGTCTATGGAATTAAGTGCCATGAAAGTAAGTTTGATTACCGTGGAACTCTTTCTGCACTTGAAATGGTTTGACTTTGGCCTTGTTATTTACCAGTATTCGTGACCTCAGTTACAAGGGTGCTGCCTGGCAGCACTCATTCTCCAAACTCCAAAGAAATGGATTTGGGGACAAGAGTATGTTAGAGGTAACCATGATCTCGGTGCTGAAACATAAGGTGATCGAACCTTTGAATTCTGCAATGTTGAGGGAATAGAGCAAAACCACAAACTACTTTATACAACGCATATACACACCTACAACACATACACATGTATACACAATTATGTACACAAACTTGTGTACACACTGGCATACAACACACGTGTATGTATATATGCATACAATACACGTGTGCATGCACACATGCACTTACACCACACATGTACATATGTACACATGCATATACAGATGACTTTAGAAATGCTTTAAAGTATTAATGCCTTTTTGCCTAGTTATCTTCTCTTTTATCTGAGTCAAAAGCATCATGAATCTAAGCTCGGTGCACATACAGGTCCCCTGTGACCCTCAGGTTGTCATCTTGCCATCACCACAGCCCTGTCCCTCTCACGGGTATGAGGCTGGGCCCCGTGTGTGGGGTGGGAATCTGATTTGCTGCTGCATCTGACTCTGCCATCCTCCCCATGGAACAGCCTGTAGTCCGATAAACCGTCATCCATAGTATCCAGGTGATTGGGTCTTCGAGTTACTTAAGTATTACATCCTACCTCAGCAAGTTATCCATGACAAAACCAAAATATTTTAGTGATAGCATAAAAACAGCCTCTTGTTTTTTGAATAATAAAAAGTGTGGCTCATCAGTTGTTTTTAATTCCCAAATGGCTTATCAGCCAAGGATTGAGTTCTGCTTTTTTTCTGCTTTGCTCACCAAAATGTTTTCTTCAACACAGAAAATTAGATACAGTCAAATATACTTTTCTTACTGTTCATATTTTTGGAAATGGATAGAAAATAGACATTGGAGGGATGTATGTCTTTATCCAGTTCTCCAGTTCCGATACTGTTTCCAGTGAGAATTATGAACAGTACATCAAACGGTAGAAAAGGATTAATGGGCATAATTATACTTGTTTTATAGGATATTTGGGGATTTTGTTTTTGAGATGGAGCCTCACTCAGTTTCCAGGCTGGAGTGCAGTGCCGCAATCTCGGCTCACTGCAACTCCCACCTCCTGGGTTCAAGCGATTCTTGTGCCACACCTCCCGAATAGCTGGGATTACAGGCACACGCCACCACACCCAGCTAATTTTTGTATTTTTAGTAGAAATGGGGTTTTGCCGTGTTGGCCAAGATGGTCTCAATCTCATGACCTCGTAATCTACCCACCTTGGTCTCCCAAAGTGCTAGGATTACAGGTGTGAGCCATTACACCCAGCCTTATAGAGTCTTTTTAAGTAGCAGACAAACTCCATACCACTCCTCCGTATCCTTACAAAAACAGATAGCTTGCCTCTATCACCCAGTCCCCCTCCAGTTTACAAAGAGCAATAACAACAACAAACAGCATCGTAACACCAGGGCATCAACAGTGAAGGTCCAAGGGTGGGACTGAGTCTTCTATTAATCTGCATTTTCTTTAAAGATTGTGTATTGGTTTTGGTATGAAGAAATATGCTATTTTAAAATACCCAGGTGTTATGATGCTGTTTTTTGTTGTTGTTTCTTTTTAATTGGAGGGGCACTGGGTCAGAGAAGCAAGCTGCCTGTTTAGTCAGGAAACGCAGGAGTGGTATGGAGTTTGTCTTTAGACTCCTTCCTCAGCAGCGATGTGGCCCCATGTTGTCACATGTCCCATAGTCATTACTCTCGTCTCTCTGCAGACTCACCTAGGAAGGAGGTGTACTTCATGGCGATTATTGACATCCTTACTCATTATGATGCAAAAAAGAAAGCTGCCCATGCTGCAAAAACTGTTAAACATGGCGTGAGTATCTCTGTTTTCTCTCTCTCTCTCTCCTGGCTCCTCGGTATGGCCTGTAATGCAGGGACCACTCCTTTCTGCCACTCAGCTTTCTACTGAGCCATGAAAGCCTTTTAGTGACGCTTGTGCCCTGTGGGAGTCGTGTTGTGAGCGTAAGACACAGAACCCACAAATGCTCCTGCTCTGACCACAGCTCCCTGTGGCTTCCCGCGAGTCACTTAAACACGGACATCTCTTCTTTTTACACGGGCGGGACCCTAACAGGCATGTGCATCACTAGGATGTTAAACAGATTCTTTTGTTTGAAAAATGTTCCAGAGATTAAAAGTGCTAAAGAAGATAGTTGAACGTTTTCGTATAAAATGTTAAAACTGAAGCATGATTGTCTGCTTAAGACACTTCCAAAATACACGGGATCATATTTCTTTTTTCACAGTGAGTTGTATTTTTTCCACTACAGAAATCTTTTGAGTGCAAGATCAAAATTGCATAATATGAATTACTCACCTTTAATGTGCTTGCTGGGAATTATCCCCGCTCTGGCCTTATATTAAGCTGTTCAATTCCCCATGAGAAGCCTATGAAAGAGAAACTGAGGAAGACAGCTTCAGGAGTAACTTGCCAGGGCCTCATACTAGGAAGTGGTAGAGATGGGATTCCTCCCCGGGACTCAGCCCCCTCCTGCTCTGTGTTCATTCCCACCCTCCTGTCTTACCTGCAAACCCCTCCTGCCTGGCTGAACTTCACAACTGGCTGAGTTTCAAGCTTGTGTTGTAGGGCACCATCTTGGTTTAGCAGATGTAGAACCCACCCCACACCGACGAAAGTGTGCCCTGGCTTGTTGGCCCTGGAAGGAGAGGTGCCTCCCACAGACTGTATAGAGCTAGCCAAGATTTACCAGAACCAAAAACTCGCTTGAAACCTTTTTCTATTTTAAAATGGAAATCAGCCTAACACCATATTCTATTTGCCAAAGAAATATTTCAGTCACATTGTCAACAGCTATGGTCCTGCTGTGTGCAGAGAAAGACCTCACCACCCCTGAGCACGTCAGTAAGTGAGAGTGCATGGTGGCTTCCACCCAACAAACTTTTGAGTACCCTTTTTAAACATTGCCTGTACCAGGTGCGCCACCCCCATTCGCTCATTCTGAGGCCAGTTGAGGAGCCCCCATGGTCATTCTGATGCTCGCCTCTGTTTGAAAACCATGGTGTGTAGAAATGAGAACTGGGATGAATCCCAGTGTGACCCTTCTCACTTGTATGACCTCAAGAGGACACTTGTGGAGCTTCTGTTCCTTCAGCTCATACAGAGATCCTACTGCCTTGCTGATGGGGTTTTGCTGGAGACACATGAGCTGTCTGGACAAATGCTTTATAATTGTCCGTTTCCGTATAACGCATCCTGTGAAATTGGAGTGTGTCCTACCCAATATGGCTCCACGTTCATCTCTCCAGTAAGTCACCAGTTCACCTCCATAATGTGCCACATGGCATAAAATCACAGGCAGTTTGCAAGAACAAAACCTTACTCGTAGCAAAGGAATGCTGTGTCAAGCTGCTGTTGGGGACCACTCTCTGCCTTCGAGCCTGGGCTCCTCCACGGAGTACCCCAGCAGCCCAGGCCTGGGAATTACAAGTTCCCCCGTGAACATGGGTATCTAAAAACAGTACCTGCTCACTCAGCAGAACTCTGATCTTGCCTTTTGCAGTTCAGGAAACTGGCCAGTGACCCCCTTGAGTGTGCTGGCCTGCACCCTGCATCTCATAATGGAAAATCCCCCCACTGAGTTTCTGGAAGGGGCCAGGCTTGCTTGTTCTCTGCAGGGCTCTGCAAAGGGGGAAGAGTGGCACCCCTGTGCGCTGCTGCCGAGGGAAGCCAGCTCCTTCCCCCGTGGGCAAGATGGAGCCAGCAGTATTGCGCCTCACCTGGGTACAGTGCAGGGAATGGGGTGGGGGGCAGCTGTCCCAGAACCTGTGACTGCGGTTGTTGCCCCTCATGTTAGAACACTGAGCTGGGTGCCTCTGTCAGAAACTAAGGGGGTCCTGAAGAAATGACTCAGTCCTAAGCCATTATCCTTAAGGTTTCCCTTTCGCCGAATGTTGATGTCATTCTCAAGCTGGCTCCAGTCTGCCTTATTGAAAAGTATAATAAAAGTGTTGTTTCCATGGCTTCTGAACAACTCCAGTGTTTGATAGGAACATCCCAAACGTGGCCAGTTTGATTTTTTTGAGTTGCAACAGCCCCGATGTGCGTGGTAGCATCTGGTGTTCCTGTTGCCCTTTTGTCTCGTGCAGACACAGATTCCTGAGGACCCTGATTATTCAGCCACGAGCACCAGGGTATTTTGAGTAATGACCTTTAGAGCAGAGACTGCATAGATTTGAAAATTACTTGCTGTATATTCATCTACCGTTGGAAATGGCTGTGGCTGTAGATACTGAGTAGTAGTAATTTGGGGAAATCATAAACATCATATGATTATGTCCTTTTTTCAAAACTGCCCAGGCTGGCGCAGAGATCTCCACCGTGAACCCAGAACAGTATTCAAAGCGCTTTTTGGACTTTATTGGCCACATCTTGACGTAACCTCCCACGCAGCCTCGGGCGGACATGAACACGGGATGGACAGAGGTGGCTTCGTGGTAGGAAAAATGAAAACCAAACTCGGTGAAGTACTCATCTTGCAGGAAGCAAACCTCCTTGTTTACACCTTAAGACCAAGATGACTGATTTGGTGGGCTACTCGCTTTACAGCTACCTGATTTTCCCAGCATCGTTCTAGCTATTTCTGACTTTGTGTGTGTGTTGAGGGGGGGTGAGTGTGCGTGCACGTGTGCATTTTAAAGTCATTAATGAAAACTGATCCACTTTGGTCAGAATGTGTCCCAACAAAAACCCTTTGATTCCAGCTGTGGCCGAATGAATGAGTGAATGGGTGAACACACACGTGTGGGGGAGGGGAGAAGGAAGTGCATATCAGGCACCCATGTTGGCATCACGTAACAAACTGTGGATCAGTTTTTTTTTTTTTTTTTTGAGTTGAAAGATGTGATACAGACAGTATTCATAATAATGAAGATGATAATTATTATAATAATAATGATGATGATTCCAAGGAAAAAACCTACAGCGAATGTTCCACTTCTACCCGCACGCAGACACTCCCTAACACTGGTAACCTGAGCCCCCAGCACCGGACGGAAGAATGCTGGCATCTCCATGTATACTGGTTCAGGGTTCTGTCCCCAGCCTTGTCAGGACCCGCCAGTGTCCAGGGCTCCCACCCATCCCCCAACAAGCAGCTGATGCCCCAGTGATTCCCTGTACATTTTTCACCTCGGCCAATATGTCCAGGAAAACTGCTTACTTCTTTTTTTCTTGCCTGGAGCCTTCATTGTTACACCCTTACGTTGCAATATAGGAATTAATGCTACAAAATAAAAGTAAAGCTTACCTGAAAAGCGCATAGTTTGGGGCAATGGTATCTACATCTCCCACTGTGGGAAAACCAGCAAAGCGTCAAAACTCTCAATTCTCCTGTTACTGAATGCAGATCTGAATTATAATACGTTCATGTTTGACCAGTGGGATTTTGTTAAGAATTGCCCTTTAACTGAAACCCTCAGTTTTACTGTTTACATTATTAGGAAAACAGGGATATCTTTTGAATCTAAAAATTTGATGTACAGCATGTGATTTTTGAAGTTTACATGTAAAGTCACTTACAGTGTAGGTGAAATAACGTTTGTCATATGTTGAGACGTATCTTGCAGTCATGTTTTTACGTGAGTGTTTTATTCAAAGTACGTGGTAGACAGTCTTTCACAATAAAAGGAAAAGGATTTTTTTCCACTCCAAATGTACATTTATCAACCTAATGATTTTTTTAGAAAGAGAGTTCACCCCAATCTGGTTTATGTAAGTTCATTGCCCTAAACTGTGCTGATTGTTTTTAATCATGTTATAAATTTCCAACCTAGATCATGTATCTACCAACTCTCCTGCATTTTCCAAAAGGCGTTGAGCTTAAATATTAGTCTTGCTTAGCATAGGTTATCAACTTATACGACGCTGCGCTAAAGGTGTGCCTTTGAAACTCCTTGTTTAAAACATGATACGATTTTTGTGGGCAGTTTCAGAAAAGACGAAAAAAAAAAATCTTCTCTTTAATTATTAATCGCAACTCAACAGATCTCCCTGCCGTACTGCCTTTTCCAGGAACTTTACTTCAGGGCTATCCAGACGGCAGCTGTGCCCAGTGAATGTGGATCTAGTTCAGAGTCTTTGAAAGCCAGCGGTCGTGCCCTCCCTATACTGTCTACTGATTTTACATAGATTTGTTATCCTCAGCAGACAATGTTAACACCACTGTAACATAGTATACAAATTTGTATTTTATGTATTTAAAGTAATCCATACTGTGATTTGGTTTTTCCCTGCACCACTAATTCTGGCATCAGATCAGTTTTTGTGTCCTTCAGTTCTACTGTGGTTTGACCCAAGACTATAACCATGAGACCCTGAAGTAAAGATAAGGTACACATACATTATTTGACTATTTCCTTGGTGGCCAATCTGTGTATGCTTTTAGAAGTTTACAAAATGCTTTTATTTTTATCTGTAACAGTCTCTGTCGTTCATTTCTGTTGGTAAACTATTTGGACACAGTGAGGACGTTTGCCCTGTTATTTCCTAGTGCTAACAATACACTCCAGTCATGAGCCGGGCTTTACAAAATAAAGCACTTTGATGACTCACAAGATGAATCCTTTGTTCCTCTGTCCCAATTGTGTCTCTCTGTTGCAAACACATTTTAAATACTCGGTCCTGACAGTGTCTTTAGCCAATCCTTGAGGAAACAAAAGTGGAATGTAATCTTTTTAGTTTCTGGAGCCTTGCCTTCAGTTTGGGAACTATTTAATCAGTAATAACAGAAACTTCCACAACTTTACTGCAAGATGAACAAGTAGAGGAAAATCATCTCTTCCATGAATACCCTATACAGTCATACGTTTTCTTTTTAGTTTTGAGCCACCTTAGTTCTGCGTGTGTCAGCATTTTTTGAAACTTCACTGGAATGTCACTGATGGATAGAAGACTTACAGCATTCCACTTGGTCCCAGGTTACCACAGTTTGTCTGTAGCACTTGCTTTGATAACTCATATTACTTTGAATGCAACTGATGTATTATAGCAAGGGTCCCCAACCCCTGGGCCATGAACCAGTACCAGTCCATGGCCTGTTAACCTGGCTGCACAGCAGGAGGTGAGCAGCTGGCCAGCATTACCACCTGGGTTCCACCTCTTTCAGATTAGCAGCAGCATTCAATTCTCACAGGAGCACGAACCCTACGGTGAACTACACATGCGCAATCTAGGTTGAGCACTCCTTTTGTGAATCTAACGAATGTCTGATGATCTGAGGTGGAACTTTCATTCCAAAACCATCCCCCCAGCCCCCTGCCAGTCTGTGGTAAAACTATCTTCCACAAAGCCGGCCCCTGGCGCCAAAAAGATTGGGGACCACCATACTAGAGAAAAATTTGAGCATAACGCACTTTTCACATTGCTTATGTGCCGTTTGGTGTACAAGGAACATTAGGTGAATGGAGAGAACTGCACTGAGCTGCATAAGGAAACACAGCACACCCGCACTTCAGACATCTCCAGCACCTCACCTCACTGCACCTGTGATTTGTTGCACTCGGTCGTATCTGAAGTTCCATGTTTCCACCTAACATCAGATCACCTGTCTGTTCTTTACAATAACCCAAGAGCTGCTATCCTTCTGATGCCCACAACCACAGGCGTGCCTTAGATCTTTTTCAGGGTAACTTGCCCTATTTTGGTATTTATACATTTGCTAACCAGTTAGCGTTTTTGTAACTGTGCTGTTTTTATTGGACTTTTCTTTTCGATGTGTAACTCATTACATTTTGGGATGTTGTGTCCCTAGTCTCATTTTTCCCGGAAGCTCTGGGATTTTCATTGTACAACTTTGCCTAGGGCAGTGATTTCTAGGAACATACATGTTGCATTATTGTAGAATTGACGGTGGTCAGCAGGGAGCTTTAATTCAATGTTCTTTGTGGATGGTTTAAATATGGATATTCATTTTCCCTTCGTTTTGGTTATTTCAATTCCTGGATTAGAATCCACAATAGTTCCAGGAAGTTATTTCTAATTCATAGAAGGGCAAAAGTTAGTATGAAGCGTTACTCCTGAATACAACACTTTGAAAACAGTGGTTAAGAGTTAAATGGAAGAGATTACGAACTACATGTTATGAAATGGTGATGTATATGAGGCCAAGAGGCTGAACACAGACGAGACTGCTGCACACAGCCTTTCTTGGAATTTTTAAATAGCACAAAATCAGTGATTGTAGTGACTTCTGTACATATGCATCTTTCTTCTAGCTCTGAAAATAACTGGCCCCCATTCCTTCCTATAATACAGATATATTAAAAGCATAAAAATTAATATAGATTGCTGTATTCAAAACATAGAAGTCATTCTTCCTAAAGGGCAGAAACTCTGCCATGCTTTTTTAATTCCTGTGCTAGGCCAGGCACACTGGCTCACACCTGCTGGGGAATCACTTGAGACCTGGAGTTTGAGACCAGCCTGGGCAACCTAGAGAGACCCTGTCACTAAAAATGTAACAATTAAAAATTTAAAAAATTAGCCGAGTGTGGTGGCCCATGCCTGTAGTCCCAACTACTAACTACTCAGGAGGCTGAAGCAGGAGGATCTAATTGAGCCCAGGAGTTAGAGGCTGCAGTGAGCTATGATCACACCACTGCACTCCAGCTTGGGCAAACTTGTCTCTAAAAAAAATTAAATGGTAAATTCCTCTCCCAGAGAGTCAACTGCATCACATCATGGAGCCTCTGGCCAGCTTGCCTTCACTCCATCTTTTTGTTACGGTGAGCTGGTATCTTTAAAACTTGGCAAACTGAAGAGGTGCTCATGGTAAAGGAGCCCAGAAGACCAACGAAGTGATCTGGGAAACTTACAATTGCTAGTTTAATCTAGAAGGATCACTGGAAATTATTTCATCAAAAAAATCCTGAGGAGTAAAGTAACTCTTTTTCTCAACTGCATGCCCTTCGGAATTTTGTCCTAGTTCTGCTTTTGCATTTCTGTGAAAATTCTGCCAAAGGGCAATTAAATGCCCTAAATCTGTGATTGTCTCTCACTCTTAAACACTAGGTTTAATTTCATAAGAGAGGGGACAAAAGATGAGAATTTCCCAGAATATACTGTGATAGATCTGTGTTTTTGTAGAACTGTGTTTTGTAGAACTTGCTGCCGGAAAAGATGTTACAGATGAGGAAACCTCAGCCCAGAGAAGCTAAGTGACTTCTTCAAGGTCAGGCAGTGGTCAGTGCCAAGGCCAAGATTGGAACTCAGCTCTCTGCCCCAACTCAAGAGTGAAAATAGAATGCATGCACTCTGGACCTAGGACCTCACCATTTCCCTAATGAGAATTAATCTATATTACCTCATTTTCCTATTTCTTTCTCTTAGTCTAACAGTTTTGTGGGTTTTTAAGTCTCTTGATTTTTTAAATCAGGGAGTCTCACTGGAGAATATAAAAATATTCACAGACCTACTGAATGGCAGTCTGGACATGGAACTTGAAAATCTATCACGAATAGGCTTCCTGGGTGCTTCCAAATGACCAGATTTGGAAACCACTGTCTTAGGTAGTGAAGCCCTCCCAGTGATAACTAAGGGATATTTTTTTTTCTTTCTTTTTTTTTTTTTTTAGATGGGCATTCACTCTGTGGCCCAGGCTGGAGCACAGTGGCCTGATCATAGCTCACTGCATCCTTGAACTCCTGGGCTCAAGTGAACCTCCTTCCTCAGCCTTTGGAATAGCTAGGACTACAGGAGCATGCCACCATGCCCAGCTACATTTTTAGTTTTTTTTTTTTTTTTTTTTTTTTTTTGTAGCTATGGAGTCTCACTACCTTGCCCAGACTACTAATTTTAAACTTTTTTTGGCAATCTCTCTCTCTCCCCATCCCTCTCTATCTCCTGCCTCCTCTTTCTCCCCACTTTTCTGTACTCTTTCCTAATATATGAACAGGTTAATGTCTCACTGATAAGAGCAGGTGTCAGAAAATTACAGCCTAAAGACCAAATTCAACCCAGTACATGAATTTTATTGGAAATAAAGTTTTACTGAAGCACAGCCACACCCATTCATTTAGTGTTTTCTAGAGCTGCTTTCAAGCCACAGTGGCAGACGTTATGGCCCACAAAACATTTACGTCCAGCCCTTCACAGCAAAGAATTACTGATCCCTGAAACAGCCTCGTTTTAGTATTACAGCCTAGTTTCTGCAAAACCGTGGGCTTCAGCTACAATTCCTTCACGTTTTTCGTCAGCTGTGATACACAGCAAAGTCTGAGAAACATTTCAAGACTTGCCAACAAAATTGAATCTTAAAAACTTGATGGGATCTGGCAAGATGGCCGAATAGGAAAAGCTGCGGTCTGCACCTCCCAGCAAGACCAATGCAGAAGGCAGGTGATTTCTGCATTTCCAATGGAGGTACCCAGTTCATCTCATTGGGACTAGTTAGGCAGTGGGTGCAGCCCACGGAGGGCAAGCAGAAGCCAAGTAGGGCATTGCCTCACCCAGGAAGTGCAAGGAGCCGGGAGAACTCCCTCCCCCAGCCAAAGGAAGCCATGAGGGACGGTGCTACCTGACCTGGATACTATGCTTTTCCCACAGTTTTTGCAATCTGCAGATCAGGAGATTCCCTTATGTGCCTACACCAATAGGGCCCTGGGTTTCAAGCACAAAACTGGGCGGCTGTTTGGGCAGACACCAAGCTAGCTGCAGGAGTTCTTATTTTCATACCCCAGTGGCAGCTGGAAGCCCCACAAGACAGAACCATTCACTTCCCTGGAAAGGGGGCTGAAGGCAGGGACCCAAGTGATCTCACTCAGTGGGTTCTACTCCCATGGAGCCCAGCAAGCTAAGAACCTCTGGCTTGAAATTCTCACTGGCAGCACAGCAATCTGAAGTTGGCCTGGGACTACTGAGCTTGCAGTGGGGGAGGGGCATCCACCATTACTGAGGCTTGAGTAGGGGGACTTCTCCTGACAGTGCTAAGGAGGCAGGGAGGTTTGGACTGGGCAGAATTCACCACAGCACAGCAAAGCAGTTATAGCCGGACTGCCTCTCTAGATTCCTCCTCACTGGGCAGGCCATCTCTGAAGGAAAGGCAGTGGGGCTTACAGATGAAACTCCCATCTCCCTGGGAAAGAGCACCTGGGAGAAGGGGCGGCTGTGGGCACAGCTTCAGCAGACTTAAACATTCCTGCCTGCTGGCTCTGAAGAGACCAGCAGATCTACCACTCCAGTGCTCAAGCTCTGCTAAGGGACAGACTGCCTCCTCAAGTAGGTCTCTGACCCCCTTGTCTCCTAACTGGGAGAGACCTCCCAACAGGGGTCAACAGACACCTCCTACAGGAGAGCTCTGGCTGGCATCAGGCTGGTGCCACTCTGGGACAAAACTCCCAAAGGAAAGAGCCGGCAGCAATCTTTGCTGTTCTGCAGCCTCCACTGGAGATACCCAGGTGCACAAGGTCTTGAGGAGACCACAAGCAAAATGCAGCGGCTTGCAGAAGAAGGGCCTTTTAGAAGAAAAACTAACGGAAATCAGCAACATCAACAAAAGACTACCACACAAAAACCCTATCCAAAGGTCATCAGCTTCAAAGATCAAAGGTAGAGAAATCCACGAAGATGAGGGAAAAAAACAGCACATAAATGGTGAAAATTACAAAAACCAGAATGCCTCTTCTCCAAATGATCACAGCTCCTCTCCAGCAAGCATATAAAACTGGATGGAGGATGAGATTGACAAAATTGATAGAAGTAGACTTCAGAAGGTGGGTAATAACAACAAACTCCTCTGAGCTAAAGGAGCATGTTCTAGCCCAATGCAAGGAAGGGAAGCTAAGAACCTTGATAAAAGGTTACAGGAACTGCTAATTAGAATAACCAGTTTGGAGAGGAACATAAATGACCTGATGGAGCTGAAAAACACAGCATGAGAACTTCATGAAGCAAACACAAGTATCAATAGCCAAATAAAGTGGAAGAAAGGATATCAGAGATTGAAGATCAACTTACTGAAATAAGGTGTGAAGACAAGATTAGAGGAAAAAATGAAAAGGAACAAACAAAGCCTCCAAGAAATATGGAACTATGTGAAAAGACTAAACCTACAATTGATTTGGTGTACCTGAAGGTGACAAGCAGAATGGAACCAAGTTGGGAAACACACTTCAGGATATTATCCAGGAGAACTTCCCCAGCCTAGCAAGACAGGCCAACATTCAAATTCAGGAAATGCAGGGAACACCACAAAGATACTCCTCGAGAAGAGCAACCCAAAGACACATAATCATCAGATTCACCAATGTTGAAACGAAGGAAAAATGTTCAAGGCCACCAGAGAGAAAGCTCAGGTTACCTGCAAAGGGAAGCCCATCAGACTAACAGCAGATCTCTCTGCAGAAACCAGACAAGCCAGAAGAGGGTAGGGGCCAATATTCAACGTTCTTAAAGAATTTTCAACCCAGAATTTCATATCCAGCCAAACTAAGCTTCATAAGTGAAGGAGAAATAAAATCCTTTCCAGAAAAGACAAGCAAATGCTAAGAGATTTTGTCACCACCAGGCCTGCCTTATGAGAGCTCCTGAAGGAAGCAATAAATATGGAAAGGAAAAATCATTATCAGCCACTGCAGAAACACACTAAAATATAAAGACCAATGGCATTATGAAGAAACTGCATCAACTAATGTGCAAAATCACCAGCTAGCGTTATGATAACAGGATCGAATTCACACATAACAAAATTAACCTTAAATGTAAATGGACTAAATGCCCCAATTAAAAGATACAGGCTGGCAAATTGAATAGAATCATGACCCATCAGTGTGCTGTATTCAGGAGACCCATCTCACATGCAAAGACACACATAGGCTCAAAATAAAGGGATGGAGGAATATTTATGAAGCAAATGGAAAAGAAAAAAAAAAAAGACAGAGTTGCAATCCTAGTCTGATTTAAACCAACAAAGATAAAGACAGATAAGGGCATTACATAATAACAAAGGGATCAATGCAACAAGAGCTAACTTTCCTAAATATATATGCATCTAATACAGGATCAGCCAGATTCATAAAACAAGTTCTTAGAGACCCACCAAGAGACTTAGACTCCCACACAATAATTGTGGGAGACATTTACACCCCACTGTCAGTATTAGACAGATCAACGAGACAGAAAAATTAACAAGGATATTCAGAACTTGAACTCAGGAATGAACCAAGCAGACCTAATAAACATCTACAGAGGTCTCCACCTCAAATTAACAGAATATACATTCTCAGCCCCACATAGCACTTATTTTAAAATCAGCCACATAATTGAAAGTAAAACACTCCTCAGCAAATGCAAATGAAGGGAAATCATAACAGTCAGTCTCTGAGACCATAGTACAATCAAATTAGAACTCAGAATTAAGAAACTCCATCAAAACCACACAACTACATGGAAATTGAACAACCTACTCCTGAATGACTACTGGGTAAATAATGAAATTCAGGTGGAAATGAAGAATTCTTTGAAACCAATGAGAACAAAGCAACAATGTACCAGAACCACTGGGACACAGCTAAAGCAGTGTTAAGAAGGAAATTTATAGCACTAAATGCCCACATCAGAAATCTGGAAAGATCTGAAACACTCTAACATCACAATTAAAAGAACTAGAGAAGCAAGGGCAACCAAATTCAAAAGGTAGCAAAAGACAAGGAAATAACAAATATCAGAGCAGAACTGAAGGAGTTAGAGACATGAAAAGCCCTTTAAAAAATCAAAAATCCATGAGCTGGTTTTTTTTAAAAGATTAACAAAATAGATGGACTGCTAGCCAGACTAATAAAGAAAAAAACAGACAAGAATCAAATAGACAAAATAAAAAGTGAAAAAGGGGGTATCACTGCTGATCCCACAGAAATGCAAACTACCTTCAGAGAATAATATAAACACCTCTACACAAATAAACTAGAAAATATAGAAGAAACGGATAAATTCCTAGACAAATACACCCTCCCAAGACTAAACCAGGAAGAAATTGAATCCCTTAATAGACCAATAACAAATTCAGAACTGAGGCAGTAATTAATAGCCTACCAATCAAACAAAGCCCAGGACCAGATGGATTCACAGCTAAATACTACCAGAGATACAAAGAGGAGCTGGTATCATTCCTTCTGAAACTATTCCAAACAATAGAAAAAGAAGGAATCCTCCCTAACTCATTTTATGAGGACAGCATCATCCTGATACCAAAACTGGAAGAGACACACACAAAAAGAACATTTCAGGCCAATAGCCATGATGAACATTGATCTGAAAATCCTCAATAAAATACTGGCGAACTGAATCCAGCAGCACATCAAAAAGCTTATTCACCACAATCAGGTTGGCTTCATCCTTGGGATGCAAGGCTAGTTCAACATATGCAAATCAATAAACATAATCCATCACATAAACAGAACCAAAGACAAAAATCACATGATTATCTCAATAGATGCACAAAAGGCCCTCAATAAAATTCAGCATCCCTTCATACTAAAAACTCTCAATAAACTAGGTATTGATGGAATGTATCTCAAAATAATGAGCTATTTATGACAAACCCATAGCCAGTATCATACTGAATGGGCAAAAACTGGAAGCATTCCCTTTGAAAACCAGCACAAGACAAGGATTCCCTGTCTCACCATTCAACACAGTATTGGAAGTTCTGGACAGGGAAATCAGGCAAGAGAAAGAAATAAAGAGTATTCATATAGGAAGAGAAGAAGTCAAATTGTCTCTGTTTGCAGACAACACACATGACTGTAGATTTAGAAGACCCCATCATCTCAGCCCCAAAACTCCTTAAGCTGATCAGCAACTTCAACAACGTCTCAGAATACAATGTGCAAAAATCACAAGCATTCCTATACACCAACAAAAGACAAGCAGAAAGCCAAATCATGAGTGAACTCCCATTCACAATTGCTACAAAGAGAATAAAATACCTAGGAATACAGCTTAGGTATTTTAAGGGGATGTGAAGGACCTCTTCAAGGAGAGCTACAAACCACTGCTCAAGGAAGTAAGAGAGGACACAGATGGAAAAACATTCCATGCTCATGGATAGGAACAGTCAATATCATGAAAATGGCCATACTGTCCAAAGTAATTTATAGATTCAATGCCATTCCCATCAAGCTACCATTGACTTTCTTCACAGAATTAGAAAAAAACTACTTTAAACATTATATGGAACCAAAAAAGTGCCTGTATAGCCAAGACAATCCTAAGCAAAAAGAACAAAGCTGGAGGCATCATGCTACCTGACTTCAAAGTATACTACAAGGCTACAGTAACCAAAACAGCATGGTACTGATACCAAAACAGATATCTAGACCAGCAGAACAGAGCAGAAGCCGCAGAAATACCAGCACACATCTACAACAATCTGATCTTTGACAAACCTGACAAAAACAAGCAATTGGGAAAAGATTCCCTATTTAATAAATGGTGCTGAGAAAATTAGCTAACCATATAAAGGAAACAGAAACTGGACCCCTTCCTTACATCTTATACAAAAAGTAACTCAAGATAAAGACTTAAATGTAAAACCATAAAAACCCTAGAAGAAAACCTAGGCAATATCATTCAGGACACAGGCATGGACAAAGACTTCATGACTAAAACATCAAAAGCAATTGCAACAAAAGCCAAAATTGACAAATGGGATCTAATCAAACTAAAGAGCTTCTGCTCAGCAAAGGAAACTATCATCAGAGTGAACAGGCAACCTACAGAATGGGGGGAAATTATTGCAATCTGTCCATCTGACAAAGATCTAATAACCAGAATCCACAAGGAACTTAAATTTACAAGAAAAAAACAACCCCATCAAAAAGTGAGCAAAGGATATGAACAGACACTTTTCAAAAGGAGACATTTATGTGGCCAAAAAACATATGAAAAAAAGCTCATCATCACTGGTCATTAGAGAAATGCAAATCAAAACCACATGAGATACCATCTCATGCCAGTGAAAAGGTCAACCATTAAAAAGTCAGGAAACAGCAGATGCTGGCAAGGATGTGAAGAAATAGGAAGGCTTTTACACTGTTTGAGAGTGTAAATTAGTTCAACCGTGGTCGAAGACAATGTGGCAATTCCTCAAGGATCTAGAACTAGAAATACCATTTGACCCAGCAATCCCATTACTGGGTTCATACCCAAAGGATTATAAATCATTCTACTGTAAAGACCCATGCACATGTATGTTTACTGCAGCACTATTTGCTATAGCAAAAACTTGGAACCAACCCAAATGCCCATCTGGCACATATATACCATGGAGTACTATGTAGCTGTGAAAAAAGAATGAGTTCATGTCCTTTGCAGGGACATAGATGAAGCTGGAAGTCATCATTCTCAGCAAAGTAACACAGGAACAGAAAGCACAACACCACATGTTCTCACTCATAAGTGGGAGTTGAACAATGAGAACACGTGGATACACAGAGGGGAACATCATGTAACAGGGCTTGTTGGGGAGTGAGGGGCAAGGGGAGGGAGAGCCAAATACCTAATGCCTGCAGAGCTTAAAACCTAGATGATGGGTTGATAGGTGCAGCAAACCACTATGGCACATGTATTCTTGTGTAACAAACCTGCACGTTATGCACATGTATCCCAGAACTTAAAGTTAAAAAAAAAACTTGGCATATTTCAGGATTGAAAAAATTATGCTTTTTAACACCATCATATATATCCACAGTAACTGACTTTAGTGACCAGTTCTGGAGTCTCTTACTTTTCTAATCAGGATGATAGATTTAGGGGTTTTGTTATTTAAGAAAAAAAGAACCCCTAAAATTTTGAAAGATTATAGGTCAAATCACCTTTTTTTTTTTTCCTCTCAACTGTGGCTCATCCTAGTTCCTTGTACATATTACTCTTAATAGTGTATATATTTACCCTAATTAGATTCCTCAGCCTCAGAATTTCAGCATAGGGATAATAAAACTCCTTATCATCTCATATACAAATTTCAGGATCCTTTTATCATGTAAGCATAAGCTGTATCATTGTGTTGTCTGTTCCTGGAGACCTGCATTGTCCACAGAGAACTTTGACCTTCCATCTGGTGGCAAGATTTCTTTCATTCTTTTACTAAAGCTGTTGCAGCTCATTACTCTCAACAGTCATTGAAGAAAGAAACATTGAACTTCCCAGCCTGTTGAAGGCAGGGATGAGGTAAGTTAACCAGAGTTTCTCTGCCTCAGCACCATCAGTATTTTGGGTCACACCATTATTTGTGGAGGGAAGCAGTCTTGTTGCATGGCAGGATGTATAGCAATATCTCTGTCTTCCATCCATTCCACCCATGCTGCACCTGCCCCAACCCCGACTGTGACAACCAAACGTGTCTGCCAGATGTCCCGGGGGGCACAGTTGCCCTGACTGCAAACCACTGAGTCAAAAGGATGCTTTCATCAAGTCCCACCTCTGCAAGGGCTCAAGAACTTTGCACAGTTTGACTTGGGACCAAAAGGAAGACTTACCCTCCCGTCTAAGAGAACAAACCAGATTCTTGCACGTGCAAAGGTGCAACATGTCCACAATTTAATGCAAGTTAAAACCACCTGGAGGGAATTTAAAACTCCCTAGGCCCAAGCCACTCTCCAGACCAGTTAAACCAGAATTTCTGAGTGTGTATTTTTTAAAGCTCCCCAGATGACCCTTTAAGTTATACTGCCTTTTGAATTTGTTTTTTAGTAAACTGCTGTGGTAACTAAGTTACCATCGCAGTTACCAATGGAGTTGATTATCCAAGAAACCCGTTTTGAAAAGGGTCATAACTTTTCAGTCAGTTTGTTAAAATCCTGTAAAAACAGATGGTTATGTTCTTCAACACATGACATTTTATTTTCTCTGGAACAGCTTTACTACAGACTGCTCCCAACTTAACCATAATTCCACTTATGATCCTTTTGACTTTGTGATGGTGCAAAAGCCATATGCATCCAGTAAAAACTGTACTTCAAGGACCCTTATATTCATTGTGCTTTTCACTTTCAGTGCAGTATTCAATGAATTACATGAGACATTTGACACTCTATTATGAAATGGGCATGGTGTTAGATGATTTTGTCCAACCATAGGCTAGTTTAAGTGCTCTGAGCATGTTTCAGGTAGACTAGGCTAAGCTAAGATGTTCAGTAGGTTCGGTGTATCAAGTGCATTTTCAGCTTCTGGAATTTTCAACTTATAATGGGTTTATTGGGACAAAACCCCCATCATTAGTGAAGGAGCATCTGTATCTCTATATGCACTTTAAAATTTTTGGCCTCAATAGCATTAGTTAAGGGTTCCATGGCAACTAATATGTGCTATTTTTACTTAATTTCACCAAGATGACAGTACTAAAATGTAAGAATTTTCTTAGATTGTGTTTACCTAGCATTTTTTTTCCTCTAGCTTCCTAGTAATCTGGAGTCAGTAGCTGACTAGCCTGTGGATTTAGTGACTTAGATGGCCTCTGATATTTTCCCCCCAAATTCCAGAAGGGAACTTCTTCCTATTTGGTTTTACTTAGATTTCTCCAAACCAGGCTTTGAACAGGCTAAAAGAGGGAGTTTTTTGTTTAACTCCTGAGCATAGAACCCATCCTTTTCCACCCCTTTCTTTTACCAGATTGTGGAGTTGATTTCATGAAAATCAGCAGGTCTAAGTTTCTAGAAAGATGTAAATTACACAGAGTAAGTAGAACATGGTATTGCGGTAAATGCAGATGCACTTCAGGGCATGCAGAGAAGAGTATCCACCTTAAACACAAGGTTCCAAGCAAACACTAAATGTCTAACTATGAAACCATTCATTCTTTTAACATTTTCCCGCATGAACTTAATTTTTAATTAAATATCATAAACTGAGCATTTTGCCCAACAATAAGAAAAAGCAAAGATGCCAACATATGCAAGTGAATTATATGTATTAATCACAACAGCTCTGATTGGCCAGACTTATGGCATTTGAGATTTGCTCCCTGGGCACAGTTCACTATGCTTGTGTGGGTAGAGGATTTTTTTTTTTTTTTTTTTGCATGGAGTCTTGCTCTGTCACCCAGGCTGGAGTGCAGTGGCATGATCTCAGCTCACTGCAACATCCGCTCCCCCTACAGGGTTCAAGCAATTCTCCTGCCTCAGCCTCTCGAGTAGCTGGGATTACAGGTGCCTGCCACTGTGTCTGGCTAATTTTTGTGTTTTTAGTACAGATGGGGTTTCACCATCTTAGCCAGGCTTGTCTTGAACTCCTGACCTCATGATCCACCCACTTCAGCCTCCCAAAGTGATGGGATTACAGGCATGAGCCACCACACCTGGCCAGGTAGAGGATACTCACACAGGCACGTAAGTATATGTCATGGGAATATAGATGGGTATATAGATGCTCCTGACTTCTTTCGTTCTTCATGGTTATTCCAAATGGTGTTATGTAAAATGATTTTAAATCATCAGTATGTTGAAATTTAGTTTTGACCAAGTTCTTGAGTAAACACAAGTGTCTACATTGTGCTCTACAGTTTACAAAGCATTTTTCTTCACATTCTCTCATTTAAACCTCATACCCATGGTTTTATTTTAATTATCATTTTCCTGTACAGTTGAGAACACTAGAGGTAGTAAGTTGTGGGCCAGATCTTCATCTGGCTCATCTATCACCAGGGGTCTTTGCACTACATCATACCACCTCTACTTTCAAGTTTTGCACAATATGAGATGTTCTATTTTATTTCCTTCCATTTAATCCATGCGGAGTCAAACTGCTTACTCTAAGTTCATCCTTAATCTGATTTGGACAGTCATATTTGGCTTGCCTTGTTTATACCTTTTGTTGAAACCTGTTTCCTTCCGAGACTTGACCCCACAGTTTCCCCAGAGACCAGATGAATGTATGCTAGCAAACTCTCATCTGGGTGTTGCTGTAAAGGTATTTTGTAGATGCATTTTAAGTCTATAATCAATTTACTTCAAAGCAAAATTATGGTTGATGATCTGGATGGGTATGAGTCAATCAGTGAAAGACCTGAAGAGCAAAACTGAGGTTTCCCAGAAGAAATTATTCCTGTGGACAGCAGCTTCAGCTCATGCCTGACATTCCGGCCTTCCCTTCCTGATAGTCAGCCCCATGGATTTAGACTTGTCTAATCTACCCTGCAATCACATAAGCCAATCCTTTGCAATAAACCTAATACGTACCACCTACTGGTTGTGTTTTTCAGGTGGAATCTCGACTAAAACAGCCTCCCAGATGTTCCAGAGCTTTTCTAGTAACAAGGGGAAGAATCGCCTCTGGAACAATGGAGTAAAGGTCTCCGAGCTCCTCCTCAGGAGGCTTAAATGCAACTGCTGCTGCCACCATCCTGTCTCTAGTGACCTGTGAAAAGTTCCAGCACATTTTTTAAGTACTCAACACCAACATTGATGGGCAGTGGAAAATAGCTTTGGCCATCATTACCATTAAGGATGGAGGGCAAAGATACGCTCTTGGATTAAGGACAGTTAGTAGAAACTAGGAAACTATGCCTAAAGAGTTAAAGGGGCCAGACACCGTGGCTCATGCCTGTAATTCCTGCACTTTGGGAGGCCAAGGCAAGCAGATCACTTGACGTCAGTAGTTTGAGGCCAACATGATGAAACCCTGTCTCTACTAAAATTTAAAAAAAAAAAAAAAATCTACAGAAATTAGCCAGGCATGGTGGCAGGTGCCCATAATCCCAGCTACTTGAGAGGCTGAGGGAGGAGAATTGCTTGAACCCGGGAGACAGGGGTTGCAGTGAGCTGAGATCACGCCACTGAACTCCAGACTGTGCAACAGAGTGAAACTCAATCTCAAAAAAAAAAAAAAGCATTATATGAAAGTAGGAAGATTACCTTAAGAAATGGAGAATTTTAATAATGAAATAAAAATTATGTAAAAGAATATATAGAAATTCAGGAAGTGAAAAATACTGTAACTGGAGGAAAAAAAAATACTACAAGGGTACAACAGCAGATATGAACTGGCAGAAGAAAGAAAGCAAACTTAAAGAAAGGTCCATTGAGATTATCCAGACTAAGGAAAAAAAGAAAAAAGTAATAGAAAATGAGCAGCCTTAGAGACTGATAGGATATCAAACATGCCACTATATAAATAATAGAGGAACAGGGAAGAGAGGAACAGAAGAAACGTGAATAATGGCCAAAATCTTCCTAAACTTGAGGAAAAACAATTACATCCAAAAAACTCAACAAACTCCAAGTAAGATGAATTCAAGAAATTAACATTTGGACACATTGGACTCATTATCAGAAGACAAAGAAAAAAAGAGACTCTTGAAAGCTGCAAGAAAAAATTGACTCATCATGTACAAGAGATCCTCAAATAAGTTTGTATCTCATTTTTCATCAGAAATCATGAAGTGCAGAAGGCAGTGAGATGGCACAAAGTGATGAAATGACCGTCAACCAAGAATTCCAAATACAGCAAAACCATCTTTCAAAAATGTATGAGACATTAAGTCATTTCCAGATAAACAAAAACAGTTTGTCACTAGCATACCTGCCCTAAGTAAATACTAAATGAGGTCCTTCAAGCAGATATGAGAGGACACTAGACAGTTATTCAAATGCACATTAAGAAATAAACAGCACCTGGCCGAGCACGGTGGCTCACACCTGTAATCCCAGAACTTTGGGAGGCCACTATGGGTGGATCACTTGAGGTGAGGAGTTCAAGACCAGCCTGGCCAATATGGTGAGACACTACCTCTACTAAAAACACAAAAGTTAGCCTGGTGTGGTGCTGCACACCTGTAATCCCAGCTACTCAGGAAGCTGAGGCATGAGAATCGCTTGAACCTGGGAGGCAGAGGTTGCAGTGATCCGAGATCATGACACTGCACTCCAGCCTGGGCTACAGCGTGAGATTCCATCTCAAAAAAAAAAAAAAAAAAAAAAAAGTAAGTAAAAAAGAAATAAACAGCACCAATAAAGTTACATAGGTAAATACAAATGTAATTTTCAATGTAATTTTTTACCTTTTAAAAAATCTGATTTAAAAGAAAATGGCACAAAACAATATTATGACACTGTATTTATGGACACATAACATATAAACAGGTAATCTGTATGGCAATAATAGCACAAAGGAGGCAAAGAGAATGGAGCTACCTTGGAGCAAAGGTTTTTTATACAATTGAAATTATATTGGTGTAATCTGGCCTACACTGTTAGATGTTAACTGTAATCCCTAGGGCAATTGCTAAGAAAATATGCCAAAAATACACTAAAATAAGCAACAAGGGAATTATAATGATATACTCCAAAATATCTATTAAACACAAAAAAGGCAGTAATGTAAGAATAAACAAAAATACATAAGACACACAGAAAACAAATGACAGATATAAATCTAACCTTATTTATAATAATATTAAACATAAGTGCATTAACCAAAAGGCAGAAATTGGCAGAATAACTTAAAAAAAAAAAACCATATAGTCCAGCCATATGCTATAGACAGCTATATGCTGTCTACAGGAGGCATGTTTTCAAATCAAAGACACAAATAAGTTGAAAATAAGAGAATGGAAAAGATTTACCATAAAAATAGTGACCAAAAGAGAGCTGAATGGGCTATTTTATCAGACCAAATAGACTTTCAAATAAAAATAATTACTGGAGGCAAAAAAAAAAAAGACATTTCATAATGA
Source organism: Cacajao melanocephalus (assembly GCA_963573385.1). Taxonomy (NCBI): domain Eukaryota; kingdom Metazoa; phylum Chordata; class Mammalia; order Primates; family Pitheciidae; genus Cacajao; species Cacajao melanocephalus. Next base: position 108,731 of record CAUYLG010003860.1, read on the forward strand.
TAAAAAGGCAATCAATCAGGAAGATATAATAATTATGTATACATCTTACAACAGAATCCCCGAATACATGAACCAAAAACTGACAAAATTAAAGTAAGAAATAGACTATTCAACAATGATAGTTGAAAACATCAATATCCTACTTTCAATAATGGGTAGAACAAGTAGGCAGAACATAAGAGATAAATAGAAGACTGTACCACCACTATAAACCAAGAAGACCTAACAGACATTGTTGAATGCTCCACCCAACAACAGAAAACACATTCTTCTCAAATGCCATGGAATATTTTCTAAGATAAACTCTATTTAAGTCCATAATAAAAGTCTTCATTAATTTTTTAAATCAATTTTAAAACCATTAAAGTCATACAAAACATGTTCTCTGACCAAAATGGAAGAAAACTAGCAATCAATAAGAGAGGAAATTTTAGGAAATTTACACATAGAAATATGTAGAAATTAAATAACATTTTCTGAATAACCAGTGGGTTAAAGAAGAAATCACAAGGGAAATTCTAAGACACTTTAAAGTGAATGAAAACAGAAATACACATGCCAAAACTTCTAGGATGCAGGAAAAATTATGCTTAGAGGAAAAAATGTTGAACTCTAACTATATTGAAAACTAAAAAATCTCAAAGCCTTTATTAATAAACAGCCTGATGATCTTAACAAATGCAGGAAAAGCATCAGACAAAATCCTTTCATGATAAAACATTCAACAAATTATGAATAAAGGGCAAACTCTGTTAACCTCCATGGGCATCTGTTAAAAAATCACAGCTAGTATTGCACTTAATCCTGAAAGACTGAATACTTTCCTCCTGTGATCAGGAACAAGACAAGGTACTCACTCTTGCCACCTCTACTCAGCATTTGTCTTAATTAGTTTGGGCTGCTGTAACAAATTACCATAGACTGGTGGCTTAAACAACAAACATTTATTTCTCACATTTCTGGAGACTGGAAGTCTGAGATTGGGCGCCAGCATGGTTAAGTTCTTGATGAGTGCCCTTTCCTGTAGAGAAAGTAAGACTTTCTCTAGTTGCAGATGGCATGATCTTGCATATAAAAAAATCTTAAGGAATCCACCAGAAGAAACTAATAGGGCTAACAAGTTCAGTAAGATTGCACGGTACAAGATCAACTTTAAAAAAGCAATTTTATTTCTATGCTAGCAATGAACAATCTGAAAATTAAATAAAGACAATTATAACAACATTGATAAAATTTTAAATCTGGAAATAAACTCAGCCAAAAAATGCAAAACTTGTAGACTAAAAACTGTAAAACATTATTAAAAAAATTAAAGAAGACCTAATAAGTTGAAAGCTATCCCGTATTTATGAAAAGCATAACATCATTAAGATAGCAATACTCCAGATTCAATCCAGCCCCTATCTAAATTCCTGCAGGCTGCTTTGCAGAAATTGACAAACTGATCCTAAAATTGTGTGGAAATGCAAAGGACCCAGAATAGCCAAAACAATCTTGAAAAGTACAAAGTTGGAGGATTCACAGTTTTAGATTTCAAAGTTACAGAAATAAAGCAATCGAAAGTGTGGACAGAGATATACATATAGATCAAAGAAACAGAATACAGATTTCATAAATGAACCCTTACATTTATGGTCAACTGATTTTTCATGAGGGTGCCAAAACAATTCAGTGGGTGAAAGAGTAGTCTTTTCCACAAATGATGCTAGGACAACCATATATCCACATGCAAAAGAATGAAATAGGACCCCTACCTCATATAATATACAAAAATTAATTCATAGTGCTTCAAAGACTTAAATGTAAAAAAGCAAGTGTTGGTGAAGATATGGAGGAATTAGAACCTTCATACACTGCCCATGAGTGTGTAAAATGGCACAGCTACTTTGGAAAACAGTCTGGGACTTTCTTGAATGGTTAAATATAGGTCACCATATGACTTGGGAATTTCAGTCCTAGGAACATACCCAAGAGAAGGGCTGCATTCTTTCTGAAAGCCCTGGTAAAGAATTTGTTCCTTGCCTTGTCCAGCACAGATTGTCTGCATTGTTTGGATACGTGGTTTCATCTTTTATCTATAAAACCAGCAATATAGCATCTTTCTCTGGCTCTGCTTCCATCATATGTCCTTGATTAAATTAGCTACAGGTCTATCTAGTTTGTATGTTTTTTTCCCCCAAAGAATTCAAATTTTGATTAGTGGATTTGATCCACTTTTTTTGTTTGTAATCTGATTTATTTCTGTATTTATTATCACATTTTTTGTGCTTTCTTCTGGTTTATTTTGTTGTCCTTTTTCTAGATTTTTAAATTTTAGTTTTTAATTATGCTTGACATGTGTTTACAGCCATGAACTTTTCTCTGGCCATTGCTTCTTATGTACAGGTTTTGATTTATAGTCTTTTAATTATCATTGTTTTTCAGAAATTCCATATTATTTGTTTATACAGGCATATCTCAGATATTTCAATTTGTTTTCAGATCACAATAAAGTGAATCAAATAAATTTTTTGTTTCCCAATACATATAAAATTTTTATTTATCATATACTTTAGTCTATTAAGTATGCAGTAACTTGTCTAAAGAAACAATGTACATGCTTTAACGTAAAAATACTTTCTTGTGGCTGGGCGTGGTGGCTCACGCCTGTAATCCCAGCACTTTGGGAGGCTGAGGCAGGTGGATCATGAGATCAAGAGATCAAGACCATCCTGGCCAACATGGTGACACCCTGTGTCTACTAAAAATACAAAAATTAGCTGGGTGTGTTGGTGGGTGCCTGTAATCCCAGCTACTTGGGAGGCTGACTTGAACCCAGGAGGTGGAGGTTCCAGTGAGCTGAGATCATGCCACGGCACTCCTAGCCTGGTGACAGAGTGAGACTCCATCTTAAAAAAAAAAAAAAAAAACTTTATTGTTAAAAAATAATAATGTTTGAAGCCTTTAGCAAGTGGTAATTCTTTTGCTAGTTAAAGGTCTTGCCTCTTTGATGCTGCTGACTGACTGGGCTGATAGCTTATAAAGGTTGGCGTAACCACAGCAATTTCTTAAAATAAGACAACAATGAAGTCTGCCACTTCAATTGACTCATGTAAGATTTCTCAGTACATGTGATACTGTTTGATAGCATTTTACCCACAGTAGAATTTCTTTCAAAACTGGAGTCAGTCCTCTCAAACCTTGCTGCTTTGCCAACTATGTTTATGAATTATTCCAAATCCTTTGTTGTCATTTCAACAATGTTCACAGCATCTTCACCAGAGTAAATTCTATCTCAAGAAACTACTTTCTTTACTTATCAAAAGCCATGCCTCATCCATTTAAGTTTGATTATGAGATTATAGCAATTCAGTCACATCTTTAGGCTCCACTTCAAAGTCATCCATGAGGGTTGGAATGAACTTTCTCCAAATTCCTGTTAATGTTGATATTTTGACCTCCTCCCAGGAATCACAATTGTTCTTAATAGCATCAAAAATGGTGACTCCTGGAGAAGATCCAAGATGGCTGATTAGGAACAGCTCAGGATTGCAGCTCCCAGTGAAAGTGCAGAGGGTGAGTGGACGCCGCATTTCCAGACAGATATTTATTGCCCACAGACTAGGAGACTCCCAGGCAGAGGAGCCCTATGGGTCGCCAGCGCGGCTTTTTTGGCCGGCGTGGCTGTTTTGCCGGCACCCCAGCACGGCAGTTCTCCGTACAAAATACACTAGTCTGGGTCTCCCTTCTAGCTGGCAAGTGGAGCTTCAGGAAGGCAGACTCGCCCATTCATCTGATTAAAAAGGGGTCTGAAACAGGGAGCCAGGCCAGGAGAGTCCCGGGCAAAAAAGCGCCACGAATATCAGCGCCGCTGTTTCAGCCGGCGCAGTGGGTCCCCGCACGGGAAATCACACAGATCCCAGCACCTTTTCATCAGGCGACTGGAACACCTGGGAGAGTCGATCATTCAACTAAACAAAAAGGGCTCTGAGGCAGGGAGCCAGGTGATCAGGCTCGGCTGGTCACACCCCCACAAAAAAAAAAAAAAAAAAACAGCAATTGGAAACGCTCAGGGTTGAGAGTTTCACAGCAAGCACAGCTGAACCCCGGATGGTCCAGCTTTGTGGGGGAGGGGCATCCGCCATTACCGAGGCACTCCACCACTACGGAGGCAGTCCGCCATTGCTGAGGCAGCTTGCCGTTACCAAGGCAACCCGCCATTGCCGAGGCAACCCGCCATTACAGAGAGTCCGTCATTACAGAGGTGAGCCACCACTGCCTAGGCAGTTCTAACTATATCCATATAAACAGGACTGCAAGGAAGTTCACATGGCAGCTGGG